>PVIA01010446.1:0-51687 GCA_004024845.1 Tonatia bakeri
CTTTCAGACTGCTACCCCGGTGCTGGAGCTCAGAGGGACTGAGTCTGGGTTCTTGAGGAGAAACTGCTTGGGGCTCCAGAAGTTTCTGCCACAGCCTCAGTCCCTGCAGGTTTTTGCAGCCAGAAGTTGTGGGGCCTTACCTTCCTGGAAATGGAACCCTGGGCTGGGAGGCCTGGTGGGGGCTGGGATTCCTTGCTCCTGAGATATCCCTCCCGAGTTTTTATCCACCACACGTGGGTGTGAGACCAGCCCGCTCCACATCTGCGCCCCTCCCACCAGTCTGATGGATGTTCGATTCTGTGGTTGTGAGACTTCCATTCAATCTGACTTCCGGTGCTTCTGCGTGACGGTTGTTCTGTATTTTAGTTGTAATTTTGATGTGGTTGTGTGAAAAGGCGAGCCATGTCTAGGCAATCGATTTAAAGGAAGTTTTGAGAAAGGGGACGAACTGCTCCTCGGCCTTCCGACTGCGACCAAGTGCAGAGAGGAAACTGGCGAACACAGAGCTCAAGGACAGTGGTCACCCGAGAGAGGGAGGGGACGGGGCAGTGCGGTGCACAGCGCCAGGGACAGGCTGCTGCCCCTGCCGCCCTCCTAACACGTGTAAGGCGCACACGTTCACACCCGTCTGCACCTCGAGTGTCAGCACGAGACAAAACCTCCGTGGGGGGCTCCCCTCGATGCCCAGCACGCCCCTCCAGCCCTGAACAGCCACGACCCCCTCCGGCTCCCCGCCCTCCTCCGGGTCTGTCCGCGCCCCCTCGCTGCTGGCTCCTTGGAAATCGGTGTCTTCAGTGGGCCTTCCCAGCTTCCTCGCCGCACATCTCTCCTCACACAGTGCGTCTGGCTTCGCGCGCGCCCTCACCAGCACCCTCCAGTAAACATCGGACGCAGTCTTCGCTGCCGTGTTCAGCACTCTGCACCTTTCTGGCTAACCTCTGAAACGTCTGTTACAGGACTTCTGGGCACCGGGCCTCCACGGACGTGCGCCCTGTCTATGTCTTGTTGGATATGCCAAACATGCTGGAAGGTGTGACCTCCCCACCAGGCCACTTCTCAGCTGACAACCTTGAGGCACAGCAGGCTCGCTTACTGCCCCTTAAGAGAGCGGCAGGACCCCACACACAGGCTCCTGAACCGCGACACAGACGCGCGGGGCCTGCTACGCCTGTGGCGGCACCCCCCTTCACTGATGTGGGGTTTGCAGAGGAGGTGGGAGCGAGAGAACAGACGTGTGCATGCTCGTGATGTGCACAAGACAGGGAGTCACAAAGTCCAGGGCTCTGACCACAGGCGTCTCAGGCCTTCTGCCAGCACCCGAGAGAGTGACGGGCTACCTTACTACCTTCCAGCAAGAAACCCAGACCCAGACGGACACCCACGGACACCATCCCTCAAATGGCTCCCAGGGCTCCACTCTGGCGCTCCCGCTCCTGTCTCGTCTCTTCCCACTCACCCCCGCCCCAGTGCCGGGTGCTGTGCAGAACTGCCCTCAGTCCTGAGCACTCCACTTGAGACCCGTGAGGTCAGAGGTCTGCATGACTCCTGGCCCAACAGACAACTTAAAAAGACGTCAATTTCATCTGTATCCACAAAGGCAGAGGAAGAAAAATGCAAAATACAACTTAGAATAGTAGGAGCAAATAGTAGGAACACCCGTGGATAAATGTCGTTGAAAAAGGCACAACGTCGTAACAGAGAAAAATAGGAACCCTTCTAGATGGAGAAACCCCCCACACACGTGGGTCAGAAGGCGCAGCACCGAGAGAAGTGAACCCTCCCACGGATGGACAGAGGCACTCCGACCCCGGGCAGCTCTCTCCGGGGTGTGTGCACGTGCGTGTGCAGCCTCACAAGATGATTTTCAGTCACACGGGAATGGTAAGCACCAAGAATAAACCCACCGCTTTGGAAGAGCAGGAGTGAGAGGACGTCCGCTCTGGACGTGAGAACCCGGAGCCACAGCGAGCGCGGCAGTGAGCAGCTGGCGCGAGCACGGAGGCACTGGTGGGCGTGCGGGGAGCCCGGAGGCGCACCCACACCCACACCCACACCCGCACCCGCACCCACGTGGGCACGCAGGTTACAGAGAAGGCGGTGCGGAAGGCAAGGAGCAACAGTCGTTTTCACAAACGCCACTGGGGAGCGGGTCTCCACGTGGAAATGCACTAAGCTTGGCCTTAACTTCACACCATATAAAACTCTAATTCTGATTTCCAGCGAGTTATAGGTCTAAATATGGAAGGCAAATCAATAAAAATATGAAATTGCTTGCTCAGTAGCCCCATGTCATGTATGGCTACTGAGGATTTGAAATGGGAGCAAGATTTTGAATATCTAGTATGGAAAAATAAAAAAACCCTCACTAATATTTTTTGAGTATAGACTGAAATGAGCTTGGATTTACTGAGGTAGGAAAATGTAACATCACCTGTTTCTTTTCAGTTTCTGATATGTGGCCATTAAAAAATTCTAATGAGCTACGTGGCATGTATTTGTCATTCACATATTTCTCTGGACTGTGCTGAGGTAAGGAAATACATGCCAAGTACATGTCTATGAGTTCACCCAGGAAAACACACCGAGAAACAGAACTAAAGAAGGCAGGCACTACTAAGAAAGCACTTGAGGAATGGCTAGGTTAAGAACGAACTCTGTCCATCGAAAGACTACAGACGCAGCAGGAAGGGGAGCAGAGCAGAGCAGAGGTGGGACGTCCGCACCGCACGGGCCGCCAGGACGCACACTGAGGGCGCAGGACGCGGCCCCGCCCCAGCCCCGGCGGGGAGAAAAGACGAGCGCTCCAACAGAACAGTGGTTCTCCCCGTGAGGCCCACCGGGCCCGGGCAGTCCTGACCCCTCTGCAGCAGGTCCCCCAGCAAAACTATCTCCATAGTGACACCACGCTGTTCCTTGCCTTCTCCACTGTGGTGACATGGCCGTGACGGTGCAGGAGCGATGGTGGGACGACACTCAGCAAGAGTGAAGCGAGGGCTGCACAGCCAGGTGCACAGCACAGTGACCACGGCCTTCACCACCACCGTGCGCTCGGTCAGAAAGGCCAGTTCTGCTCTAGACCGTCCTGGGGCGGTGACAGTGAGGAGTTCCGTTTCAGCCCTTCGGCCCGAGCCTTTGGCATACCCTGTGACAGCACAGGAAGTGCGCAGGGCGCGTCTCTGCGGTGCCCACCAGAAACGCCCTGCGTGCTGCGGGAGCCACCGTGCACGTGGAAGAGTGCCCGCCCGCCCGCCCGACGGGGCCACTGGGGCTGGGCTGGCTGCCAGACGTCTTCTCAGAATGAACGAGACGGCCACGTCGAGGAAAACAGCTGCCACTGCCCGAGGTTTCAAGCAAAACTCAGAAGTTCGGCAGACCTGTATCCATCACCGGCTCAAAAGCTTCTCCACGTAGAAAACTTTTCTGATGAGACTGGTGGGGATGGCAACAAATACAAGTTTTTACAGAGGTGTCGGAATCAGCTACATCTGCCTTTTTTTTTAAGATTTTATTTACTTATTTTTAGAGTGAGGGGAAGAAAGGGAGAGAAACATCAATGCGTGGTTGCTTCTGGCATGCCCCCCACTGGGGACCTGGCCCACAGCCCAGGCATGTGCCCTGACCGGGAACCGAACCGGCAACCTTTGGCTCTCAGGCTGGCACTCAATCCACTGAGCCACACCAGCCAGGGCTCTATCTGCCTAACTTGATAAACCATTATCTCACAAATGCCCAAGGTGTGATGTTACAAGACCACACACAGGCAAGAGAGACAGTGTATTTTAATGTAATGGCAGAGGAAAAATTCACTGATACCGTTTGTACATTGCAATTAACCATTAAGAAACGATCTGTAGTCACGGTCTGTCTGGTGTAGGACCAAAGAGGAAAACCCACAGTTACCTAAAAAGCTATTAGAATACTTTCTTCATATATTTCAGTCAGAACAACCCATCACCCTGACTGGTGTGGGTCAGTGGACTGAGTGCTGGACCAGGACGCTGGTTCGATTCCCAGTCAGGGCACATGCCTGGGTTACAGGCTGGATCCCCAGTAGGGGGCGTGTGAGAGGCAACTGCACATGGATGTTTCTTTCCCTCTCTTTCTCCCTCCCTTCCCCTCTGTCTAACAATAAATAAATAAAATCTCTTAAAAAAAAACGATCCAAACAGACTGAGAACGTAGCATCTTCTATCATCCAAATATTAAAAAGATTTCCAAAACAATGCTACTCTGCTCACGAAATAACTTTCGTCCTAGAAAAGTTTGCAACGAAAACCCCACTACTGACGCGCACCTGCAGTGGGTGAACGGCCTGAAGCCCCTGCAGCTGAGCAGTGCGCACACGGCGGGTGAGTGCGGGCTTTCAGCGCGCCACCCTCGCAGCTGAGCTGGAAACCGCCCCACGCAGCACGCGGCACGCGTGACTCTCGAAAGTGACGCCGAGGAAAAGTGAGAGAGGACGCAGCACAGCACCACGGCACTGATGTCCGCAGAAAGTCCGAAGGGCAGGGAAGCCACGGGCGGCGTGCGGGCGGACTGCGGGGGTGCTGGCAGCGGGGGCTGGGGCGGCTCTGTGGGAACAGCGAGGCCTGCTGGGCTAGGACAGCACGCAGCTGTGGGCAGTGCGGGACCTGGGGCCCGGGTGGCGGAGAAGGAACCCACACAGACCAGCCGTCAGTCCCGTCGCGCCTGCAGACTGCACAAGACCCCTGACGCCGGCCACACGCAGGACTGAAAGGAGAGCAGCGAGCAGGAGGGGAGGGAGTTCGAGGGGCTGCACAGGGGCAAACAGCCCTTCAGACAGGGGGGCCGCTCCTGGTGGCTTCAGTGCAATCAAATGGAGGGCACACCAAGCCTTAATCATTCTAACTTACATTCACCCAGCACAGGCTTAAAACATGTAAAGGAAAAACAGAAACACGTATGAGGAAAAAAGGACACATGTCATGCACAATGGGCGATTGTAACTGCTGCTACCCAGAACCTGACGGAAACACGCAGAGAACTCAGAAGCACGCAGGACTCACGGGCCCATTAACACGGGAGGACGGCGCCCTCTAGAGGAGCCCTGAGAAGACATTCTCACGCTCACGTAGAACGCGGAGGAAAACTCAACCATGCATTAGTATAAATGACCACAGACCGCAGTCTCCAACTAAAGCAGCATCACATTAAAAGTCAGTACAATTAAAGGTAATCCAACAGACACATGTCTGGATATTTACAAATACTTCTAGACAATTCACGGTTGAAAACAGAAATATTGAAAATAGGGGACTTCCGGCCAAGATGGAGGTGTAGGCAGACACACTGTGCCTCCTTCCACAACCTAAAGACAACAATTTAAAAACAAAAAAACAACCAGAACTGACAGAAAATCGAACTGCATGGAAGTCCTACAACCAAGGAGTTAGAGAAGAAACATTCATCCAGACCAGCAGGAGGGGCGGAGTCGGGTAGCTGGAGTGCAGGGGACTCGTGGTGAGGGGGCAGCTGGTGGACCCAGCGAGGTGGCGGCTGGTGGAGCGGGCAGCCCCATGTTCACACGCAGATAAACCGGGAGGAACAACTGGGGAGCAAGACAAACCCACAACCCAGGACTACAGGTCGGGGAAATAAAGCCTCAAACCTCCAACTGAAAACACCTGTGGGGGCTGCAGCAGGAGAAACTCCCAGCCTCACGGGAGAGTTCGCTGGAGAGACCCACAGGGTCCTAGAACGCACACAAACCTGCCCACCTGGGAGTCAGCACCAGGAGAGCCCCATTTGCTTGTGGGAAGCGGGGGAAGTCACTGAAAACTGGCCGAGAGCAGAGCAAGCACCATTGTTCCCTCCCGGACCCCTGCCCCACATATAGTGTCACAACACAGAAACGTGGGTTGCCCCACCTGGTGAGTACCTAAGGCTCTGCTCCTTACTATATAACAGGCGTGCCAAGACAAAAAAATAAAAAATGTCCCAAATGAAAGAACAGACCAAAGCTCCAGGAAAAAATACAACTAAGTGATGAAGAGATAGCCAACCTATCAGATGCAGAGTTCAAAGCACTGGTGATCAGGAAGTTCACAGAATTGGTTGAGTATGTTCACAAAACAGAGGAAAAAGTGAAGGCAATGCAAAGTGAAATAAAGGAAAACGTACAGGGAACCAACAGCGACAGGAAGGAAACCGGGACTCAAATCAATGGAGTGGACCAGAAGGAAAAAAGAAACATCCAACCAGAGCAGAATGAAGAAACAAGAATTCAAAAAAATGAGGAGAGGCTTAGGAACCTCCAGGGCAACTTCAAATGCTCCAACATCTGAATCATAGAAGTGCCAGAAGGAGAAAAGGAAGAGCAAGAAATCGAAAATTTATTTGAAAAAATAAAGGAGAACTTCCCCAATCTGGGAAAGGAAATAGACTTCCAGGAAGTCCAGGAAGCTCAGAGAGTCCCAAAGAAGTTGGACCCAAGGAAGCACACACCAAGGCACATCATGATTACATCACCCAAGATCAAAGAAACGAGAATTTTAAAAGCAGCAAGAGAAAAGAACACAGTCACCTCCAAAGGAGTTCCCATAAGACTGTCAGCTGATTTCTCAAAAGAAACCCTGCAGGCAAGAAGGGGCTGGAAAGAGGTATTCCAAGTCATGAAAAGAAAGGGCCTACATCCCAGATTGATCTATCCAGCAAAGCTTTCATTTAGAATGGAAGGGCAGATAAAGTGCTTCCCAGATAAGGTCAAGTTAAAGGAGTTCATCATCACCAAGCCCTTATTATATGAAATGTTAAAGGGACTTATCTAAGAAAAAGAAAATAAAAATATGAACAGTAAAATGACAACAAACTCACAGCTATCAACAACTGAACATAAAAATAAAAACACAAACAAAGCAAACAACTAGAACAGGAACAGAATCACAGAAATGGAGGTCACATGGAGGGTTATCAGCGGGGAAGGGAGAGAGGGGAAAAGGCACAGGGAATAAGTAGCATAAATGGCAGGTAGAAAACAGACAGGGGAGGGCAAGAACAGTGCATGAAATGGAGAGTCCGAAGAGCTGACGTGTGCAACCGTGGACATGAACTAAGAGGGTGGAGCGATGCAAGGAGGGCACAGGGGACACAGCGGGAAAATGGAACAACTGTAACAGCATAATCAATAAAATATATTAAAAAAATACATTGAAAAAAAAGAAATTAGGATAACACTCAGAACTGGGCCGGTGCAACTAACACTTCGACGCCTACAGCAGCAGCGAGAGGTTTCCCGCGCAGACGAGAGGAACAAAACCTGACGGGCAAGAAGGAAGGGCCTCGGCTCGGGCTCCCACAGGCGTCTGGGCGAGGCGAGGACGGCCGTGCCGCCCCTCAAGGCAGAGGGCACCCATGCACGGGCCCCCGGAGGGCCCGGACACTGGACAGCAGCCCTCACAGACAAGCAGCCCCCACGGCACGCGCAGGGCTCTCCCGGAACGAGGCGCGGGGGAGCCAGGGCTCGCTCGCTGGCATGTCCGAGCGCCCCACCACCCTCCTCCGGAACAGAGCCACCGTCTGCAGGGGTCTGGCGACGGCGGCACCTCTGGGAAGGTGAGGAGGCGGCAAAGGACAGGGGAGACACGCTGCCCTCGCACGAGCCTTCCGACATTCACCGCGTGTCCCAGAGCACTCACTCCCCAGATGCCACACACACACACACACACACACACACACACACGAGCAGCGCTCGGCAAGCACGCAGGCAGAGCAGAGACTAGAAATCGAGGAACTCACTGGTGGGCCTGAGCGGGCTGGGCGCCGTCCTGCAAACCGAAGGGACTCTGCTCCAGCTCCCGGTCAGAGCGCACGCCTGGGCTGCGGGCCAGGCCCCGGGTCGCGGCGTGAGAGAGGCCTCGGATGGGTGTTTCTCTCCCTCGCCTTCTCCCTCCCTTCCCCTCTGTCTAAAGCAAACACGTCAAGTCTTTTAAAAAACTGACAGCCTTCTGGCGAGACCGGTCGAACGAGGGGAGAAGCAGGAGTGAGGAACTCAGAGCTCGTGTGCCGACGTGGTGGGGCCGAGAGACCGTCCGCACACAGCTGCGCACCGGTACCTCGGACAACTCCTACGAACACAGCTTCCAAAACCGACCTGGAGAGAAATGGAAATCACACAGATGAACCCAGAAGTTTCCATTCTGCCCAGAGCCATGCACGGGAGGGCGCAGGAAGAGGCCACAGGGCCGGGAGGGAGGGCGGGAGGTGTGGAAGCAGACAGCTTGGGGGCATCTGTGTTCCCCAAGCACAAGCCACCACAGGAGGAAAGAAAAGATCCCCCACAAGTAAGAAGAAAATAAGAGCCAAACCACAATGCCTTGGAGGGGACGGAAAGGGATGGGCACCTGGAAGTGGGGAGAAGGGTCTCCCTCAGCCCCGGGGGCAAAGGGTGAGTGGGGTAGTCAGTAGGGCAGAGGGTGTGAGGGGTGGAAGAGGAAAGACAGAGGAAGGGCTCCTGCCCCCCCCCGGGGCATGGTTAACTAGCCAGGGCGAAGGGCGAAGGCCGGAGACAGCCCCACACCCACGACCCGTGAGCGATCAAGCGGCTCCACGGCGTGCTCACCCGCGCAGAGCACAAGCCAGGTCACGGGTCTGCGACGCTCCGCGCCAGCAGAGACCAGGCCAGACCTGGTCAGTGGGAACGGGGAGAACACGCTGCCCGCACAAGCGCCTGCAAGGCTGTGCAGGCGAGCTGGCTACACGGCTGTGTGTCTGTCCAAACTCACCGAGCTGTGCACGCTTCCAAAGGGTGCATTTTACCCCACGTCAGCCCTGGCTGGTGTGGCTCAGTGGGCTGGGTGTCGTCCCACAAGCCAAAAGGTCGTTAGTTCGATTCCCAGTCAGGACACGTGCCTGGGTTGTGGGCCGGGTCCCCAGTGGGGCACGAGAAACAACCACACATTGATGTTTCTCTCCCTTTCTCCTTCCCTCCCCCACACCACCCCGCAAACAAAATCTCTTTTTAAATGTTTAAAGAAATTTAGAAGATAGTAATAATAGCAAGGCTGGCACTTTGAACAAGCTTGAACACAGAGACCGACTGCACGAACGCACTGGCAGGAGCCGAGTCCGCACACACAGGCCAGCGGGAGGCCTCCGCAGGCCCCGAGCCCCTGGGGCTGAGGAGGAGCGAGCGCCCCTGGGACCCAGCACGCAGGGCAGACTGGCGGCAGGAAGCAGACTAACCCCAGAGACCGCAGGCACCTCCAGTTGCCTCCCAAACCTGGGCGAGAACAGCAGCCCATCCTCAAAGGTTCGAAGGTGCCCTGAGGCTGACCCAGGAGCAGGGCTGGGAACAGGAAGGAAGGGGGCGCAGTTTGAGAAGCAAGGGGAACGGTCAGCAAGGGAGCAGACTTAAGAACCGCGCTTTAAAAAGTGGCAGGGGAACAAACCAGAGTCCGCCATCCTCAACAGCCTTCCCCTGAACACCAGGAAAACCCTGGTCGAGCGGCGCGGCCGGGGCAGGGCCGTCTCCAGCGCCAGGGCAGCAGAGTGGCTTCCCGGTCAGGGCGCACCCCCAGGCTGCGGGTTCAGTCCGCAGGTCCAGGCAGTGTTTCTCTCTCACACCCTGTCTCCCCCCACCACCACCGCTCTCTAAAACCAATAAAAACATTCCTCAGGTGAGGACTGAAAAAACAAGAAACAAAAAGTGGGTCAGAAGCCAACACTAAGTGCACACAGAAAGGAAACAAGTGAAATGGTGAAAGCAGAAAGATCTGAGGCTGGAGCACTGCAGTCCGCCTCCCGCCTCCAGCCTCCCTTCTCCCCAGCTGGGGCTGCCACCCAGCCCCCGGCCTGTCCCTTCCCCTGCGTCCTCACTGGCCCGGACACAGGGGGCCCGGACACAGGGGGCCCGAACCCTGCGCGCTCAGCCTGGCCAAGGGCCGCCCCCAGGAGCCCTGCCCGCCCGTGCAGTGGAAGCAGTGGTCAGAGGTGCCAGGAGAGCTGGGTGTGGCCACAGGGGGGAGAGTGGGTGGGGAGGGTCCCCTTCAGTTTTGAGGTTCAGCCACACAGCACTACTACAGAGTGGGGGTGCTGCTTTCAAGGAAACCCCAAAACAGAAGTCACTGGCCCAGCGCCCCACAGACTCACAATGGGCAGCAGCGAAACACTGGCCAAACCGCCGGGGCCCTGACGGGGGAGTGGCCCCGGCCGAGAGACAGGCCGGCCAGGCGCTGAGAACGCGGAGCCCTGAACTGCGGGGCCTGCGGCAGCCACAAAAACAATGTCTGCCAGAGCCCACAGAGCAGACCTGATCGCTCCCAGAGCCCGGGCCCACAGGGCCGCAGTCTGGGCCGAAACTTGGAGTGAGGGTGTGGCCTTCCACACCAGCCTGAGCCTCAAGAAAGCCCCCACTCGGCTGAGACAGGAAATCAAGGTGAAAAGGTAAGACCCAGACCTGGGAACTGCACCTGGGAAAGAATTTCAGGTGAGTTACCAGAACGTAGAAATGTCTAAAACTAAACACCTGAAAAGCCAGTAGAGCTTTTTAATAAGCTGTTTCGCCACAGAAATCCCAAAACCAGACTAAAAAGCACAGCCTCTGGCTCCCAAGCTCATTGCCCAAGTTGTCCAACCATGGAGGGCGGGTCCCCTGGGCAGGGGCATCCAGCCTTCTGGCGTCTCTGGGCCACACATTAGATACGCTGTGACACAAAATCACAAAAAAACACCTTATAATGTTTTCAGTAAGTTCAGTTTTGTGTTGGGCCGAGTTCACAGCCACCTTGGGCCACAGGCCCACGGGCCGCAGGCTGGAGGCCCCGAGGCCTGCGCCCTCCTGCAGGCGCGGCAGGGAGGAGGAGGAGAAAGGCCTGGCAGCGGGAGAGTGGGGCAGGGACCAGGAGAAGGCACCAGAGGAAGCTCTTCCCGGAAAACAGACCCAGGCTGACCATCTCAGTGCCCAGCAGGCCCCGGAACACAGGGGCTCGGGCAGCCAGGCAGGGCGCTCACCGGCCGGCTGGACCTCTCCTCCAGCTCCACGGTCCGCCGGCAGTCCGGGCACACCCAGAGTGGCAGGTGCAGCACGCTGTTGCCCTTGGGGGCCGCAGACAGGGCCCGCTTGCTCGCAGTCTTCACCCCGCCCTCCAGGAACGGAGAGTCCTTCCGCTCGCTCCGGCACAGCAGGCAGTAGTCCCCCGTGGGGTAGGGCGGGGCTCTGTGGTTCACGCCAAAGTTAAAAGGAGTCTGGAATAAAATAAAAAGATAAAGTTTCTATTTTCAAAACATGATCTACAAAAGCAAAGTCATCAAAAATATGTAGTTCTAAAATTACAATGTGCATGTGTATTTATAGAAAGAAACAGCAAGTAGGGAAACTTGAATAAAACTGTACGTAGTGTCCAGAAACTCCCCATACTTTAAATAAATAAAACAGTAATGCCATAAAGGGCACCTTGGCAGGAGTCCGAAACTGCCCACGAACCCCTCACCCAGACTCCTGTATTAACTCCTGGAGGTGGGAAGTGTCAGTCGGTGCTCAGACCACGAAAGCACCAGAACGCTTTACCATCGACCAAGCTGAAAGCCATCTCCCAGGTATGTACGCACATGTGCTCAGGCGCTAGGTGGTCCCCCACCGAGGTGGGCTGTCCAAGCTACCCAGCTGGGGCCTGCTGGTGGCCACTCCCCAGAGGCCCAGCCTCCCTTCCGGCTCGCAGCCAGCAGTCACGCTGACTCCTCCCCCCACTCCACTGCAAAGTCAGTTTTCTCAGGAAGGTCTTAAACTACAGAGCGAGGGCGGGAACCTCCAGGGCAGGAGGAAGAGACAAGATTATTGCCCTCACTCCTCCCCAGAAGAGTTACCAACCACCCTGACGGGACGTGAAATCAGCCTTAAAAACTCTCAACAGGCTCCAGGGTGAAAAGCAGGCTTGCATCTCACGGACAGCAACCAGAGGCCAAGATCTGCACCCAGATCAGGGTGAGCCCTCGGAGAGTCATCTGCATCTTAGGGGAGCCGTCCCCGTAAGTCCTGAAGGGAGGAGGCTCGAGAGGCACACCTGGGGAGCAGCTGCTCAGGGAAGCCAGGTGTGGCCTTCCAGGGGCCAGGATGCTCTGCCAAGGGTCTGAGCCACAACACAGACTGGACTGAGGTGACAGGACCCCAGGGCGCAGACCTCTGGCCATGTGAGGTGCCCACGTGGGAGGTGGCCCGGGGCTCCTCTGGCTGGAAGTCAAAGATTTCATGTCTCCAGCCCCCCCCACCCCACCTAGGTCCCTCCAACGCCCACCCAACCACCCAGGCCTGCCTGACTCTCCCTCGGCTCCTCCCTGTCTTCACGCACCAAGGCTCACACACACCCGAGGTCACTGGGCGTGCTGTGCTTGTGACATCACAGGTGGGCACTGACACCACAGAGCCCGGCCACACGGCTGGCCCCACTCAAGGCCCAGCACGGCCTGAGAGAACAAACGAACAAATGACAGCAGCGCTGGCACCCAAGGGGGACTTGCACACAGATTTTTCACCTGCTTCAATAAGCTAGTGATCAAAACTGGCTGCACATGGCACACACCCCCGCGGCACACACACAGGGTTCCAAGGGTCCAACCAAACCCAGCTCCGGAGCCACCTGAATGAATGTCTGCAGTGCTGGGGAGAGAACTGAACCCCACCTCCTGGTGATGTTCTAGAAGGCTCTGGACTGCCCCGACACTGGGAGCACCACGGAGGCCGCTGTGCTCCCCCCGACAGACCAGGGAAGTCTGAATCACAACCACGTCAGACAGCGCGAGGAGCGCACCCTCAGCAAAGCCACCTCCTACTCCTGGTCCAGGAGCGCGGCCCGCACCACCCGCAGGGCAGCCAGGCCTCCGCCCTGCCCAGGCCGCCCGCTCGCCCGGCGAGGGAGAGGCTGCCCTCCGAGGCTACGAAGGCCCCCAAGCCAGAACCGTGAGAGCTAGTCAAGCCACCCGCGTCAGTCTGTCCATCAGTCAGTACTTCCAGGCCCAGGCAGACCCCTGTCCTGGGGCACTAACGTCCCTGTCAAAGACTACGACCACCACCAAGGCAGGTGAGCAGACAACGCAGCGCATCAGACCACGGCAACTACGGAGGCAGGTGCAGAGCAGGACAGAGGGCTGGGGCTGGGGCTGGGGCCTGTCAGGGTGGCCAGGGAGGGCTCCTCCAGGAGGCACCCAGACACAGGAAGCTACACGGGGCTGCAGGAGGGGCATTCCAGAGAGCAAGCACAAAGGCCCGGGGGCAGGAAGCCAGCCGAGGGGAGGTGCCGGGAGCCAAGAGTGGCCTGGTCTCCTGTTCTAACAGGACCGTGTGCGGAGGAGAGATGAGACCAGACAAAGGAGGGAACAAGAACAGGGAGAAGCCATCTGCACCTTAGGAGTGAGGCGGCCATGTGGTCTCCGTGATGGGAGAGCAGACGAGACCGCTAGGGACCCAGAGGTCAAGGGTGAGGAGGAGCTGGACTGGGCGTGTGGAGGGCTCCAAGGTGGGAGGACGCCCCACGGGTGTCTGACGTCACCAGATGCCCGGCCTGCCCCGAGCCCAGGCAGCAGGATGCAATGACGAGTCACAGGGAGGCCCTGCTGGCTTGAGGGACAGCACACACACACACACAGGCACGACCAGCTCACGTCCGGGGCAGCCAGCCCCCTCCAGGAAGAAAACAAAGTCGCCAAGGTGGAGAGTGGGGCCGAGGGAGGACATCGGGACAAGAGCGACAAGAGGGACGGACAAGCAGCCGACTGGGCATCTGGGAGGAGGCACTGGGGGCCGGGAGCTGCGGGCAGGAGGGAGGCCGAGGCTGGGAGGAGTCTTGGAAGGGGACAGCATGGCCCCATCCTCTCCTTCAAAAGAACCTTCGGCAAGGTAACAATGCACCTGGGACTGCTCCAGGCAGTTCCAGGCAGAGGTGGGAGGCAGATTCGGGGATGTCCAAGGCAGAGCCACAGGGCTTGCCAAGGGACCCGAGGACTCGACACGGACAGGCCCAGCCACCCAGGCACTGGGCATGCTGACAACAGAGATGCCGGGCACGGGGCACAGGCTGGGGCAGCGGCAAGAACCAAGGGTGTGCTCTGGGCACTGCGCGTATGAAGTGGGTGTTAAACACCCAAAAGACGCGGGGGTTGTTTTTGAATGAAATGCCCAGGAGCAGGATGCAAGCGCAGGTATAATTTGGGACCGCCTGCAGGCATGGTCTGGAGAGCCACACAGCCAGACGGGACCGTCCCCTCGGACGGCAGACGACGTCCTGAGCGAGAGTCGGTGCTTCCTGAGCCCGACCAACAAGCCCAAGGGTGAAGCCCGTTCCCCGAGGAGGGGCTCTCCTCTCCATCCCGTCTGCAGACGAAGCGAGAGGCTGCTGCAAGGCACACACGCACACTCAACCCCTGTCGACCGTCCAGGTGACCCAACACCCGTGCCCCGGGCGGCTGCTCCGCTGTGACTGCACGTGAGGCACACACACACCCGCCGACTCTGGCGAAACCCCGCACAGCTGTGCTCCAGGAGAGCTGCGGGGCAGGAAGCTGGAAATACCTGTGCTGTGCAGTTTGAGTGATTCTGACACGTACACACCTGTGCAGCCATCGCATTAGTCAAGACAATGGACACTACCATCACCCCCAAATCTGCTTAGGCCCCTTTGTACCCCATTTCTCCTCCAGCCCAACGGCAGTCGCAGCGACCACCGGACAGAACCTGTCTCCAGACACACGTGCACTTCCGAGGGCTCTCCCACCGATGCAGTGTCACACGGGCACCGCCTCTGGTCTGGCTTCGTCTGCGGACCATTGCTTCTCACTTGGCAGTGACGCCCGTGTGTGGGTGTGTCAGGAGCTGTTCTGTGACCCGGAGCAACACTGCACGGTGTGGGTGAGCCACCCCTCGCAAGTGCACTCTCCCACTGGGGGACATCCCGGCCCCCTCCAGCCTGGGGCCGTCGCAGAGACAGCTGCCACGCCCGTGCGCACAGGAGCCCGGTGTGGTGCGGGCTGTGACGCTCTCACACAAATGCCAGGGAACAGAATGAGGGTTCAGCTGGCAGGTGCCTATCTAACTCCAAAGAACGCCGACCTTTCCAAGAGCACTGTCGGGGAGCCGCAGTGCACCACGCCCCCGTGCACACAGCGCATGGTGTCAGCAGAAGCCACCGTGACGACTGTGGGGGCCGTCTCACTGCGGCCCTCCCTGACGATTTAGTGGCGGTGGACATAGGCCTCTACAGCATCTATTCGACCCCTTGGCCTGGCTCAGGTTACCGATTTTACTAACCTTAAAAGAATTAGTTTTTGGTTCCAGGGAGTTTCCATATTTAAAATTGTTTTTCGCCCTGGCTGGCGTAGCTCAGTGGATTGAGCGCGGGCTGCGAACCAGGCATCGCAGGTTCGATTCCCAGTCAGGGCACATGCCTGGGTTGCAGGCCATGTTCCCCAGCAACCACACATTGATGTTTCTTTCTCTCTCCCTCTCCCTTCCCTCTCTAAAAATAAATAAAATCTTTAAAAAAAAATAAAATAAAATTGTTTTTCATTAATGTTTGTTTGTACGTTATTTCCTTTCTTTGGGTGTGTATAATTGACTCTCTGATCCACTCTCTTAACGTGGAAGCAGAGGTCACCGACCCCTTTCTTCTGCACAAAGAGGTGGTTAGTGCTATAAATCTCCCTCGAAGTGTTGCTTTGGCTGCACTTCACAAATTCTGATATGTTGTTTTCATTCTCACTCTGTTCAAAATTTTTTCTTTTGACTTTTTTTAAAAAAGATTTTATTTACTTAGTTTTAGAGAGAAGGGAAGGGAAGGAGACAGAGAGGGAGAGAAACATCAATGTGTGGTTGCCTCTCACACGGCCCCAGTTGGGGACCCGGCCTGCAAGCCAGGCATGTGCCCTGACTGGGAATTGAACTGGCGACCTTTCTGGTACAGATGTAGCCCTGGCTGGTGTGGCTGTGGACTGAGTGCCGGCCTGGGAACCAAAGGGTCACTGGTTCAGTTCCCAGTCAGGGCACAGGCCTGGCTTGTGGGCCCGGTCCCTGGTTGGGTGCATGTGAGAGACAACTACACACTGATGTTTCTCTCCCTCTCTTTTTCCCTCTTTTCCCCTCTCTCTAAAAATAAACAAATAAAATCTTTTTAAACAGATTTTTAAATTAAATAAATAAATAAGTAAGTACGTATTTCTAAACTAAGCTTTCTTCCAAAATGTTGACATCTCCCAAGAATAGCAACATTAATGCTGATAAATTTTTTCCAGCTGTCTCTACCCCAGGGCCCAGGCCAAGGAGCAATGCAAATGTGGGGGGTGGGGGGTGTTGTTTAAGGTTAAGACCTACCACCCATATAATTCTTTGGTAACTAGAATTAACTGAAGCACTACGTCGCTGCTGATTTTAACGCGCCTGTAACATGTAACACTCCTGTGCTCCAAATGCATTTCAGGCGGCTGAGATGTAAGCACTGACACTAGAAAAGAGGTTACAGCTCCTTCATGTCAGGGAGCCTTGAAGCCCCGCCCTTGGCCTTTTCTTATACTCTGCCCCCCACCCGCCTCACCCCCCACCACTGGCGGCGCACAGCACCCTGGAGTCACACATGGAGTCTGGGACTCTGACCTCTGGCACGGCCGCCGACCCCCACCTTCCCGAGCTGTCTGTCCCCGGGCACTTCACACTCCCCGTGTCCACAGCCACACTGATGCGCCGCGGCCCCCAAGACCGCGGTGAGGGAGCGCCCCCAGTAAGGCACCCCCGCCCACTCCCCACATCCCGCGAGCAGAAGCTGAGGGGACAGACTGCAGACCCCGTCAGACGCCCGCCCTAGTGCGGACACCAGGCCTCCAAGGAGCTCTTTCAGAGCCTCGGTCGCAGCCTGTCCCTCTTCTGCTCAGCGCCCTCCCAGGCTTCTGCTGAACATGGTGGCAGGCAGCACTGCGGGGGTGGCAGACGAGGCCCTCCACACCTGTGCGGGCGCAGCCCCACAGCAGGCACTCAGGGGATGGGCACGCGGGCAAACAGGAGCCACACAGAACGGGCAGAGCTCCCCACAGAGCTGCCTGAAGCAGTCAGCGAAGCCCGCGGCCCACACCACCGAGGGACAGACACACAGACACAGGTGAGGGCTTCTCTAAAGCACGTAGCTTCACACACACCGGACACACAGCCCGGGCAGAGGAGGGGAGGACGAGCACGGATGCAGTGGGGCGGGGCAAGGAGGAAAGGGGCCAGGCCTCTCTGGCGCTGGCTGGGTGTGCCCAGTGCAGTGCCTGGTCCTAAACGAGTGGGACCCCCGAAGGCAGGACCTGTTCCCCAGAGCCAGCCCTCTGTACTGTCCCCAAGTGCAGCGGAAGCCATTTCTAAGTCAGTCGCCGCACACAGTCCACCCCCCTCTCCCACGCAGACTAAAAGTGTGCCCCCCTCTCCGCTGCCGCCCACTGTCACCTCTTGCCTGCAGTGCAGGGGCCTTCGGCCTGTCTCGCAGGGCCCACTGTCCCTCTGCAAACCGCCCTCCTGCCCACAGCCAGGGCAGCCTGCTCTGCTTCGCAGAAGCCCAGCCCTGTCAGCAAGTGTGCAGTCCCGGCGGCACTGCCCCTGCTCTTCCCCCGGGCTCCAGCTCCGCACCCGAGGCTGGGCCGGCACATGGCTTCCGCCTCCCCTGGAACTGGGCCCACAGGCCCGGCCTTCGGCCTTTCAGATCATCCGGTCTCTCACTTCACACACCGAGGGCCGGAGACTCTCTCTGGGCCACGGTGAGCTCTGGCCAGGCTGGACAGAGCGCCCCGGCGCCCACCCCGGCCATGCTGGTTGCCGCGAGGCCGGCTGCTCGGATGACGTGGTCTCCACCAGGTGCGCTGAGACTGCGCTTGGGGGAAGAGCGTACCAGAAAGAAACCTTGGGACGTGACTTTGGGCTGAACTTCTAGCTGAAGCTCAGCCTGTGCGATCTGTGCTAATGTCCCGACCAAGACTCGGAAAGCGGCAGACAACGCTGCTGGGCGGGACCACACCCACGCCCGCCCGCCCGCCCGCAAAGCCCTCTGCCCCTCAGAAGCCACACCGACAGCCTCCCACCGGGCGCAGAAGCGCACCACCTACCCAACGAGCATCCCTTCTCCAGGCCTGCCTGCACGGTGGCTCTGGTCAGGGAGGGCGCCCAGGCCCCCGCCCCGTGCCCCGGTCCTGCACTCTCCTTTGTGCCGCGGAAGGGACCGCACACCAACAGACACACAGCAGCCCGCCACAGCAGGCCGCCACAGGAGGAGGCCTGGTGTAAAGACGCGGTCGGGGCGTCTCCGAGAAACACGAACGGAAACCCAAAGCAGCGCCGGCCGGTCCCTGGTCCCTGTCCGAGGCTGCCCAAGAGGAGGAGCCGGGCCGTGGGGAGCAGCCCCACCACAGAGCAGCACCTGCAGGGCCAGTGGGCCGGCCAGACAGTGAGCCTCCCTTTCAGAGGCTCAGAGAAGCCACCCCAGACAGAAGGAGGGGCAGGACAGGCAGGAGCCCCGGCTGCCTGCATGGGGCGCTTCTCATCAATTAAGGTGGGCAGCCTTCTGTCCCTTGAAGTCGAACAACCTCGGACTCCGTCTAAAGAACAAAGACCAGGAGGGGAGGGGATGGGCAGGAAGGAGAGGAAGAGGCACGAAAGCCCGCAGACCAGGAGGGAGGGCTGGACACCTGCCCCGGGAAGGCGTGCCGCAGGTCCTGCACAGGTGCTAACTCATACCCCTCCTTCCAACTGCACACAGCCTTACGTCTCCGTGTGCCAAGAGCTGTCCCCTGTCACCATGGGACTTGGCTGTCAAAGGTACAGCTTCAGTGATTCCGGTCACGAGAGCAAGCCAGAGGACCCCTCCCTGCTATGTCACACACGGAAGGAGGGACAGATGAGGTGACCGAGAATGACACACTCTTCTTCCCCGGTTCACAGGACACTCAGGAAAAGTGCAGCACGCATGGAGGGAAAACGGAGACCCGGCTGGTGTTGGTGTCTTCTGAGCACACCGTCAAAGCGCTTCTTGAAGGAGGCTCCCAGGGCAGCCTGTCCGGCACGCCCAGCCCTGCCTGCGCTCAGGCGGCGAGAAGAGCGGTGAGGTGCCTTGTCGGCGGGGGTCGGGGAGAGGGCGGGAGGGCAGACCCGCGCGGGCCACCAGGTCTCCCAATTCACTGCTGTCCGGTCGCCCAGACCCGCCCATCCTGAAGAACTGCCGCACCTCCATTAGGTATTTGAAAGACAAGATCAGGGGGTCACACCTGAAGCTCCTGTCACTTAGAAATCTTAGGTGGGAAAACCTCTACTGTACGTGAATCCCCTGACCCTGGGAACCAGGCCCCACTCCCAGGAGCACGGGCAGGAGATGAAGTCCAGTGGTGCCCTCATGGCCACCTCAACACACCAGGGCCCACACCGTGAGGGCGGACACGTGAGGCCAGGACCACCCAGAGAGCTGCGGCTCAGACCAGATTCCAGGTCATATTCGGGTCCCCTATCTTAATGCAATCTGCTAAAATAAAAACTGAGTCACGGGGCTTCACGCCTGCTGTCCCCTCCGTCTAGGACATTCCTCCCCAGGTGTCTGCTTCGATGCCTCACTGCCTCTGGGCCCTGCTCCCCGCCCCCCACCGACACTGTGGCACCACGCCCACACACCCAACCTGACCGCTCACGTCTCTGGTCTCTTCCTGCATCACCCACTGAAGCATCCCGAGTGTTGAGAACCGTTCTGGACGTGTGACAGTGCTCTAAGTACGTGACGAATGTACCTACAGTTTGGTGAGGGCAAATCTCAGGCGGCCCAGGCTGTCTCCCTTGGCTCTCGAGAATAATCCAGGGTGTCCAACTCCAGAAGAAACCGACCAACGTGCCCTGGCAGGAGTGGGTCACTGGACTGAGCACCGGCCTGCGTACCAAGGGGTTGCCGGTTCGATTCCCAGTCAGGGCACACGCCTGGACTGCAGGCCAGGTCCCCAGTAGGGGGCGTGCAAGAGGCAACCACACATTGATGTTTCTCTCCCTTTCTCCCTCCCTTCCCCTCTCTCTAAAAATAAATGAAATCTTTTTTAAAAATGATAAACAGCACTAAGCGCACACCTGCACAATTATGTTTAAATACGACTGAATAGCTACATTTGGACTGCTTCTGCATTACTGCCAAATAATATCCAGTTTTTAGAAACTTCATTCCACCGCTGTCGGCGCCAGAGTCCGCCCCAGCCCCACAAGCCCACGCGCAGGCTCTGACCAGCTGGCTCTCCGTAGGAGTCTGGAGGGGCGAGCCCACGAGCACCGCCACGCCCAGCTAGGGCGCGTGGAAACGACTGGTGTCTGGGGCCTGGGACGGCCGGGACGTCGCACATCAGCACAACCGTCCCTGAGCCCTGGGCCGGAACTCTCTGAGCCGGCACCCCTCTCGCACAGCGGTCTCTCTGCAGGCGCCCTGTCCCGCCGAGGCTGCCGCCCTGGCAACACCACCACTCGCTGTGGGAGCCGAGCGTGTTCGGACATCTGGGCTGCACTGGCTGGGCTCTGCCTGAACTCACAAAGCCGACAGCTAATACTTCAAATGTGATACTGAAACTTTTCATGTAAAGACTTTATTTATTTTTAGAGAAAGGGGAAGGGAGGGAGAAAAACAGACACACACGTTGACTGGCTGCCTCTCGCACGTCCCCCACCTGGGGACCTGGCCCACAACTCAGACGTGTGCCCTGACTGGGAGTCCAACTGGCAACTCTACAGCTCACAGGCCCCCCCTCAGCCCACTGAGCCACACCCGCCAGGGCGCCATACTGAAATTTTCAGGCAACTCTAATAATTCTTGGGTACTCTGGTGTCACCAGGGTCCCAGCCCCACCACCTTCCCCCCACCCCACAGGCCCACAGGGGCCTGGGTGCTGCCGGGGCTGCGGGCCTGAGGCTCTTCCTGGGCATCATCACGGCTGAACAGGAAGGCCCAGCCTTCTGGGACTGCCAGGCAGCCCAGGCCCTGAGCACCACCGAGAAGCTGTAGCCCACACAGATGGCTGCCACGGGATAGGGGTTCCACAATGACAGCAGCTCAAACCCTAAAAGGGCAGAAGGGCAAGCTGGGACCTGAGACCCCTCTCACCCCAGCCGTGGACCAGTTCCCATACATGGCTCTGGCCGAGACAACGTGGATGGCATGCAGCAGGCAGCACTGACGGCCATGGCTTACCTGTGCGGGGTCGAGACCAAGTACCAGACCGCTGGTGTGAGTGTGGCAGCCGACTTAACCAGCATGACACAACCTGTGAAAGTGAGTTCCCTCTATCACGGTCAGGGGGCCACGGGGCAGTCATAACCAGGGTGCTGACACGCCTCGCCAGCCGGCACTACAGGAACATGACGAGCTGACACTGGTCCTCACTTGGATGACACCCTGCAGCCGGGCTGCCAGGACACCGCCACACAGCCACCTCCAGCATGGACACTGACAGAGCCCTGGCGGAGGCCACAAGTCCGTGTTTCCCAAGGGGATCCCGGGCCCTGAGGACCCTGGTGACTCCAGGCAGAGCGGGATCAGGATGGACAGGCCACACCCCCGGGGGCCAGTATGTGTGGAACCCAATGGTGCTCATGCAGGCACCCCAAGACCCCTCTGTGACACACCTCATGGGCCTCTTTGAACTGGGGGACATGCCGCAAGAGGCCCACCAAGACCCTGAGCAGGACTCGGCCCTGGGGCATCAGGTGCAGAGGCAGCCTGGCACCTGCTGGGCAGGAGCCCACAAGGCGTCTACCTCTTCGCGGAGGGGCCCACATCGACCACGGCCCGCACGAGAGCCGAGCCCACCTGGCACTGACTGAGACTTTTTAAAAATTACGTTCTATTGATTATGCTATTACAGTTGTCCCAACGTTTCCCCCTTTGCCTCCTTCCGCCCAGCCCCCCACTCCCTCAGGCAGTCCCCACACTGTTGTCCGTGTCCACGGGTCCTTCAAACATGTCCTCTGACCAATCCCTCCACCTTCTGCCACCTTCTGCCACCCAGTCCTCGCCCGCCTCCCCTCTGAGAGCTGTCCGTCTGTTCCCTGGGTCCGTGCCTCTGATTCTATTTTGCTCATTTACTCTGTCATTAGAGTCCACGTGTAAGGGAGATCCTGTGGTGTTTGTCTTTGTCTGACTGGCGTATCTCACTCAGCACAACGCTCTCTGGTTCCACCCATGAGTCAAAAAGGGTAAAATTTTTTGTCTTTTTTTTTATAGCCAAGTAGTATTCCGTGTGTGAGTGTGCCAGAGCTGTTTCACCCACTCCGCCACTGACGGGCACTTGGGCTGTCTCCAGCTCTCGGGGACGGTAGCAATGCTGCTGTGAGCACCGGAGCTCATGTTCTTCTGACTGGCGTTTCGGGTTTCTTAAAAGATACTCCCAAAGTGCAATCACTGGGTCCCAACAGTTCCATTTTTTATTTTTGGGCAAACCCCACAGTGCTCTCCACAGTGGCTGCCCCAGATGCACCCCTACCAGTGATGCACAAGGGCTCCTTTCCTCCGCAGCCTCGCCAGCCCTTGTGGTTTGACTTATTGACGGTGGCAGCCATTCTGACCGGCACGAGGCGACAGCTCACTGTGGTTTCAGAGACTGTCGGTTTCTATGATGTCAGTTTCTATGACAAGGCCGGCCAGCTCAGAGCGAGGAGGACACACTGACCCTTGTCCCCGCTGACCACTCTCCCGCCTGCACTTCTGGTGGCTACCCGCTGTGTGGCAGCTCTGTCCTCGGGCTTCCCGACCAGAGGCGGCCCCAGTTCTGACAGCAGTGACGGCCAGAGCAGCCCCCGGCGCCACCACCAGCAGCCGTGCCCCTGCCATCCAGGCCCCCAGCAGCAAGAACATGGTGGTGTCCCCACACGGCCCCAAGGGCGTGTCTGGCACATGGGTGTGCTGGGGCAGAATATGGCAGGGCACATGGAGGCCTTCACTACCCGCCTGCAGCCTTCCGACTCATGCGGCTGATGCCTCCTGTCAGCCCCACTAACGCCACACACCCCAGGCTGTCCACAGGCCCCTCGCTGGCTCTGCTGCCTGGGGGGTTGTGGCTGCTACTGCTGGGGACCTTTGCACCCCAACTGCCCCACCTCACCCCAGGCCCCTACCCCAACACTAGGTCACTTCCCGCTAATCTGGGTCCCCCACACTCCCGCCCTAAGCTGCTGGCCCCAGATCCCACAATCTGACCTTTACCTGCTGACAACAAATGAGCCTCAACGGTGACAGCGCTGTCCCTCCTCTCTGCAACCTCATGATAGGGCCAAACTGTGGGGCACCCTAGAGGCTGAAGTGCTGACTTCCTGAAGAACCCAGGTTCTCCTAAGCAGCTCTAGACTCCAAGCCCCCAACCCTGGCTGCCTGGGGAAGCTTCACAGCACCTCGGGGACCACCTGATGTCTTGGGCACATCAAGGGGTGGGGGTGGGGGGTCTATGGAAAGGGGCAGCTTCCTGTTGCCCTATAACTGGTCCTGCAGGTGCCTCCTGGCCCAGGAGGCTGCTGTGGCCAGTGAGCCCAGGACTGCCTCTCCTAGGGAACCAGTGGTACCATTACGAGTGAAGGCGGGGGCACAGAATGGAGAGAAGGCTTGTCCCTAAATACTAGGCTATGGAGGTGGTCACATCCGAATGCCCATCCAGGCTGACAGACCCAGAGAACACTGTGGGGGAAGCTCTGAGTACAGAGCAAGCACCCCCAGAGCAGCCCTTGTACCCACCCCGAGGCCATGTGGGCACTAAGCACAGACTGGTGAACAGGAGATTCCCTGCCCTCCCTGGTCCTCTATTCTGAAAAGGACACAGGGAAAAAATCAAATAAACTGTTATACAATGTTAAAAAAAATCTTATCTCTACATTTCATTTGATTCAGCCAACAAAAACCCAGTGGCTCTGAACAAGACACGATGCCTCAAAAACCTGTCTGCGCTCACTAGGTGTCCGCTCACTAGGTGTCCGCTCACTAGGTGTCCGACTGTGCAAGACAACACACATGCAGGAGAGGGCACGCACGGAGTGTCACCGGAGGCGGCTGCTGCAGCCGAGAGGAGGGGCTGCACAGAGGTGCAGCACTGACTCCGGCCTCAGAGCCTGGTAGCTCCCGGAGGAGGGGACGGGGGAGGGAAGGCAGGTGCTGGGCGGAATGCGGAAAAGGAGTTGGAGCAGAGGCAGGGAGCCCAGACCCAGGTGTGCGAGGTGCGGAAGCACAGGCTGGGGGAGGGGCACGCTGGAGAGTGGTGTGGCGCAGAGGCCAGCAGGTCAGGCAGCCCTGAGCACCTCGCCCCGCACCCGCACAGCAGACTGTGTGCTGAGCACCGCCGAGGGGCCACGGTGCAGCCGTCCTGCAGCTCCCACCAGCACCACGGGGTGCTCAGACACAGCTGGTGAACGTAACTGACACCCAATTAAAATACGTGAAATATGGAAGCATACGGTAAAATAAAAATGGAATGGTATTTTTGCTTACTTGTTTTCAAATTAACAATATCGAAAACCTTTTTATATCACAAAAAGATCATGACAAAAATTTAAGGAGACCAGTGCGACTGAATGCACTCTTCTATTTTTTAAAATCTTGGTGCGGCCCTGGTGAGGCAGCTCGGTTGGCAGAACACTGTCCCCGACACAAGGATGCAGGTTTGGTCCCCAGTCAGGGCACATACCACCGTCATCCAATGAACACACAAGTAAGTGGAACAGCAAACCTGTGTCTCTCTCTCTCCCCTCCCCGCCCCCCGCCTCCTTCTTTAAAAAAATCAATAAAATTTAAAAATAAAATCTTGGTATAATGCTTTGTGTTAAAACCAGATTTTTTAATGAGTTCCATTCTTTAGAAAGCTGCCTTCACTAGCAGGCTTTCCTGAAAGGTCCCTCTCCTTCAATGGCACCCAGGGGCCGTCCTTTCTGCACTCACTACATCGTGCTGATCAAGTTCAATCCCATTGATCAATTACCCAAGGATTTTTGTTGAAACTCAAACTAGTCAATTTTCATCTTTCTCATCAGAGCTCTGTTCTACCCAGTAATCAGAAGTTATCACATTTTTGTATATTTAATAAGTAAGTTCAAAGCTAAATATCACAACAAGAAGCTTTAAAGCAGGCTAAAAGTTTCATTTCCAGGTTTAAATGTGCAGGAAGACGATTGTTTACATTATCCCAACTCATGAGCGCGCGCACACACAAACTTATAAAAACAACTCTCTAAACATCAACTTTAAAATGCTCTCTACCCAAGATGTTTTTTCAAAAAGTAACTTTCTACTCCTCTTAAAATGTCACCTTTACCTTGAGGGGCAGGTTGTTTCTTTTCTCAAAAATACTGAATTGGCTGGGTATTTTCTACTGACAGCGACTTATTACAGGAAAGGTCAGCAAACTTAGACCACCTGTCTAAAAAAAAAAAGACCCTACCCCCGACAGGGGACCTGGCCCGAGACCCAGGCATGTGCCCTGACCGAGAATCAAACCAGCGACCTGCGGGTTTGCAGGACAGCACCCGCCCATGGAGCCAGTCAGGGTGCCCCTCCCAAAACACTCACGCTCAGCCTCCACCCCGTCACATGTCTGTGTGTGCACACCGGCTGGGGCTGCGTCTGCAGCAAACCTCACCGAGACGGGAGTGAGAAGCCTCAGAAGGAGCCCGTCCTGAAAGCCCAACGAAGCGTCACGAAGCGTGAGCCTGGGCAACGCTGCCCATTCACAGGCGCTGGTGCCCTCCCGGAGGCCCAGCGCGTGACCGCTCTGCTGGCCGTGAAGGTCAAATGTCTCCCTTCCCTCACCCCGCAGGCGAGACACCCACTCCGGACACGGCTCACCGTCAGCAGAAGCGCGCACCGCTCCCCATCCCCAGGGATCTCTGCGAGTCGGTCCCCAGTTCTGCCTGGGTCCTGTCCTCGGCTGCGTCACGCAGCCAATGAAGAGCTCCCGCAGAAGGTAGCACGGTGGCCTGCCACCACCGTCCTCGTTTCACACGCTGGCACCGCAGGCACCTCCTCTGTCCAGGGTTCCTCCGCAGGCGACCTGACTACTCCGAGGGCCAGTTTGAACAAGGGCAGGCAGCAGAACACACATGCGCGAGCCGAGTGCTCGTGAACGGCCAGGGTCCTGACACACGCACAGGAACGAGCCTGGTCTCGCCGCGGGAGCCCCGCAAGACGCAGGACCGGGAACAGAGCCTCGACGGGCCCCATCCGGACCCCGCACCGGGAGTCTGGGAGGCGCCGTCTCACTGGACAACGCGAGGACCCACAGGCCCCCTGCGGCGTCGGGGAGCGTCGCCTCTAAAGGACACCTCCCTTTAGAGGCCCTGCAGCCTGTGGCCAAAGGCCTGGTGACCACAAGACCAAAGAGCTGGAAACGCCCTTCAAGGACACCTAACAAAATCTTCTGATCTGACAGAGGAGACCGCCCAGGGCATGGCCACACCTAGCTGGCCTGCAGCCTTGAGACAAAGGCTTCTTTTGAGAAATTGGCTGGCACACAAAGCAGTGACAGCCTAGGCACGGTTTGTGATGCAGAAAGACGACTTCGGTCTGAGCATGAACAAGGAGTTTCCCCCCACAGGTGAGGGGAAACGAGGCCTCAGCCACCATCCTGGTGAGCACAGTCACACCGCGGGACTTCCTGGCCAACCACGGCAGTTTCTGACTGCCATCAGCAGTGTCCACTACCGCAGGCTAAGCACATCACTGGTAATTCTGGACGTGAGACAAAGAACTGGACACAGAATCACTGGCATCAAGGTGAGTGTTTCCATGCAGGAGTGAGTGAGCTCACTGAGCCAAGAGGGTAAGCAAAGCACGAGTCAGAAGGAGAGCCAGGACAGGCCACAGAAGGGCAGGCAGGACAGCTCCAGAGGGCAGTGTGTAAGCAGCTGCCTCAAAGGGCCAAAGGGCACCAGGACAGCCTGGCTGGCCTGCTCGGTGGGCTGGGTGTCATCCCACAAAGCAAACGTCTCTGGCTCAGTCCTGGTCAGGGGTCAGGGTGCACACAGAGGAGGCTGACTGATGGTTCCCTCTCATATCGGCATTTCTCTCCCTTTTCCCTCCCCTCCTCTTTCTGGGTCCTCTCCACGTACGATCTCTGAAAAACCCACCGGGACTGAACACAGCCACAGGGCTCGGCGAGGAGGCGCTCACTGACGGCTCGGGACGGGGAGCGAGAGGGAGGAGGGTGCTGGGTGGGGAGTGCAGCAGGGTCGGGGGGGGCGGGGGGGCGCACCAGTGCTGACCAGGGAGTGTCCGTGAGTGGAATTTCAAGTCATTGGGTAGCAACAGCCAGGGAAAAGTCCAACAGAAGGGTTACTGAATTGGTTAGGCAAAGTCAAGAGAAGGACTGAGAGGGAAGGAAAGAGGGGAAACGGAAAATCTGAAAGCTGAAGAAAATGACCCAACACAGGAGGAAAAATTTGAGACCCAGGAGAAAAAAAGAGACGTTTTTGAGAGGCCCTGAGCCCTGGCTGGTGTGGCTCAGGGGACTGAGGGCCGGCCTGCAAACCAAAGGGTCATCAATCCTGTGGCTGTGTTCAGTCCCAGTGGGTTTTTCAAAGATCGTATGTGTTTTTCTCTAGAAAGAGAGGAAGGGAGGGAAAAGGGAGAGAAATGCCGATGTAAGAGGGAACCATCAGTCAGCCTCCTCCTGGGTTGTGGGATCGGTCCCCAGTTGGGGGCGCACGAGAGGCGGCTGATCAATGTATCTCTCTCACACATCCATGTTTCTCTCCCTCTCTTTATCGCTTCCTTCCCATCTCTTTAAAATAAATAAATAAAATGTTAAAAAAAGAGCGAGAGAGAGATCTCAAGATAACAGACTCACATAAATTTTGCAGTGAGTTTCCATGGGTTAACAGACTTGGTAAAATCTCACAGGTAAGAACTCCTGGAGTAAAGGATTAACTCTGGAAAAAGGACAGATGCTTTCTTCCGAATTAGAAGACAAAGTAGCCGACAGGGTTCAGAGGAAAGAAGAGGGTGGAGCTGCAGAAGCCCCGGATGGGTGGGGATGATTTCTGAGCCTGTCCGATGTGCCAAGAAAGCCACAGAGCGCAGTTTCCGAAGACATCCCAATAACCCCACAGTTATGATCCAGTCTGAATGCTGTGGCTGAGCTGAGGACGGGCACCGGGGGACCCAGAAGGGAGGAACCAGCCTGGCTGAGGATGGGAGGGCACGCCTCCCCCCGGAGCAGCCTCGACCTCCTGTCAGAAAGCACAGCTTCAGCGGGCAGAGAGGGAGCGACACTGCGCAGGGGGCCGAGCACCAGCAGAGCCTAGGCGAGGCCACGTTCCACGCCGCTGGGCAGGACACCCCACAAAGCAGACCACACCGCCGCAGCGGGGCCAGACTCCGGCATCGGCCCCAGACGGAGCAGTGGAGCGGAAGGAGCCAACGCGGAGGGTGAGAGCCTCCCCGACGGCCTGAGCCCGGCAGACACGGCGCAGTGAGAAGAGCTGGCACAGGTGTCACCGCAGAGCGGAGCCCCCGGGGGCCGGCAGGGTGGGCAGGGGCGCAGAAAGGGTGGGGGACAGGGCAGCCAGGTGCACTCGCAGGTGGGCTCAGAGAAAACCAGGTGCAGACCAGGTGAGTGGGAGGACCGGGTGTAGGTGAGGGTGTCCGTAACTCACATCACTACTGAAAATCGACAGAGTGCCACCGGAGGTGAGAAGGGGGACACTGACCAGGACAACAAAAGGAGTTCTTCCAGCTCAGCTCTGTGGGCCTACGTCTCCCCCACAGCGAACGCTTCCTCAGCAATGAATCTGTGCCCTGCTGTTGTCGCGTCGGTTCTCAAGTCCACCACTGGCCCGTCCAGCACGCCGACTGGAGTAGAGGAGGTCCTCACCGGACACCGCCAGTAGGTTCCCGGGACCTGGGACTTTAGGTGACACGACATACAACAAAACCACTTTCACCCTAGGCTAGTTCATTCAAGCGAGTTAAATTCCCACAGAGTACCTCTGGTCACAAAACTACCAAACTTCTAAGTAAAGACCCAAAACACTCCTAATATTAAGCATTAAAAATCAAAATGAACTGTGTATACCTTTATGAAAGACAATAAAAACAAGAGGGAGCATGATTTTCCGGCCTATGGATTCCATCCAGAATCCCGGGCGAACAGTCCATCCACCAGCTCAGGGTGCAAGGTGAGACCCACCTCGGGCAGGGCGCCCTCCCGTGGCGGGGCTGCCCTTCGGTGGCAGGGCCGCCCGCGCCCGCACTGGGACATGTGTGCGGGCCATCTGCCTCCCGGGCCAGTGGTTGGGGCGCGGGAGGAAACTGGAGGGCCCAGAGAAAGCCCACGCAAACGCGGGAACACGCGTGCGCTGCTCGCAGACGGAGGCCTGGCCGGGAGCCCCTCCCAGAGACACTGTAACTTCACCGTGCTGGAGAAGGCCGTGGAATCTGAGGACCCCGCGCGGCACAGGTGTCCGCAGAGCTGCGAACAGGACAGCCGACGCAGTCTGCTGCACTGACCAGCTGACGTGTCCCGCCTTCCTATCAACCTTGTTGAAAACTGAGATGTGACCGACATACAAGTTTTTTAAAGGAAGGGGGAATGTCGACAATTTAAGCCAGCTAATAAGTGATATGATTTTTCATGCTCGTAGAAGCAGAAAACCGTAGCGGCACCGTAAGCTCGGTCAAGAACTCCGGAATTTCTTCGTCGGAGGCGACCAGACCGACAGTTTGTGCAAGAGGCTGGTGACTGTCCTCCAGGCTGTCCTGAGGTCGGCTGGGGGCACGTCGGCTGGGGGCACGTCGGCTGGGGGCGCGGCCACCCTCTCAGCAGGAACGCGGGGAAAAGGGTGGTCTGCCTGGCTGGGCTGCTTTCACCACGCACGAAAAGCTGCCAAGCATTTCTACAGAAACGAGTCAGATTGCAGAAAAGTATGAAGTGACTAATAGTTTCACTGAACTTTAGCATACATATAAAATTACTATCACACTTTAAACATGACTATTAATTAGCTTTTGTAGCACTTCCTTCAGGAAAATAAAAATTAATCTTCCCATTTCATAGATAAGGTGGCTTAGAATAAAAATCAGCCCTGGCTGGCACCGGCCTGCGAACAGAAAGGCCACCTACTCAGTTCCCCACCAGGGCGGGTGCTGGGCTGGGCGGGGTCCCCAGGTGGGCGCACGAGAGGCAACTTCACTGTTTGTTTCTCTCCTCTTTCTCCCCTTCTCTTTAAAAATAAATACATACACACATACATAATTTTTTCTTTTTTTTCTTTAAACATCAGTGTGTGGTTGCCTCTCGCGTGCCCCCACCAGGGACCTGGCCCGCAACCCAGGCCTGTGCCCTGACTGGGAATCGAACCAGTTACCCTTCGGTTTGCAGGCCAGCACTCAATCCACTGAGCCACACCAGCCAGGGCAATATTTTTTTTTTTAAGGATAAAAATTAAAATTCTGGGCCACGAAATGTGACGTGGGTCCTAGACTTGATTCTGGATAGAAACAGCGCACCAACAGAAAGTCGAGCAAAGCCCCACGTAACCCTAACCCTAGTAACACTGCGGCAGCTTCGACCTCTTCGTCCGACAGCCACAACACACTCCTGCGCAGCACCCGCACCAGTGAAAGGGGCTGAAGGGGGCGTGGACGGTCTACACCTACTTGGAAACTTTTCTGCAAGTCTGAAATTATTTCAAAATAAAAGCTTATGTTTAAAAAACTCCTGGGCCATACGAAATTAAATTCCCCAACTTCCCATTCAGTTTCTGGATGTCACTAATATTGTCCTGAAAATACTCCAGATAAAAACGCTCTCTGTGTTCTAAAAATGTGCGAAAAAATAATTTTCACAGGAAACATGACAATTCAACGCCACAAACATCTTGGAACCACCTTGCGACAGTTCGGGAACCAAGACTGGTCCCGCAGCGAGACAGGAGCCGCGCTGTGGGCGAGCGTGCCGCGGGTCGCCCGCTCCCACTCCGCCGTGAGCTTCTCCCTGGAACGAAGGCAGCTCCACGCGAGCGATCCCCACAGTGGAGCTCCCAGCCCGCCGGATCAACAGTCCCTAAGGAGGGCTGCCCCGTACCAGTGCCAAACAGCAACTCAATGAGCAATTCGGCCAGGAAAAAAGACTTCGGTTAATAAGTGTATTTCACACAAACATTATGATTAAAGGCAAAAATATACATGTAATGATTAATGAAAATTAAACAAGCATCTGTCTATTAAGAAACCCGCTTCAAATAAAACTACGCAGGCAGGTAAAAGCAAAAGGATAGAAAAAGCTATGCCCTGTACGTACTAACTAAAGAGAAAGCTGGCACGGCTGTCACTGCCGAAGTGACCTTCGGAACTAAGAAAACCACCAGGAGTCAGGGGCCGTAAACTAAATGACAGAGAGTCCGTGCACCCGGAAGACGTGACAATCTCACACACCGACACACAACAGCATTTCAAAAGATGAAGCAAAACCTGAACAAACTGAAAGGGGAAAACAAGAAACCCAGCCCTGCGGTCGGAGTCGGAGACCTCGCCCAGCAGTCGACAGACTGGCAAGACGGACAACTGGGGAGAGAGGACAACACTGAACGAGCATCACCGCGCTCCGCTCTGCACACAGAGGCGAGTGCCCACGTGATGCTCACGGGACAGCTCGGAGAGTCACACAAAGCATGCCCTCGGCCACACTGGAGTCAGACCGGAGCTCAGGGACAGAATGATCAGCAGGAATGTCAAACAACGTGCTTCTAAATAACCCATGAGTCAAAGAGGTGATTCGAGGGAAATCACAGTATTTTAAGCTGAATAAAACCGCAAGTATAACACACCAAAACTTGTGGGATGCCGCTGAAGCATGGCTTCGAGGAAAGTTATAGCACTGAATACGTATATTAGGAAAAAAAAAGGGTTTCAAATCAATAATCCAAGCTTCAAACTTAAGAAATTAAGAAAAGAAAAACCAAAACAAACATAAAGCAAGCAATAATGCAAAGATTAAAAAAATTTCAATGAAATCAAAACCAAAAAAAAGAACATCAAGAAAAAAATCAATAAAACGAAAAGCTCTTCTTTAAAAAGAATAAAAACTTAAGGAAACTCTAGCAAGACTGGCAGGAAAAAAAAGAGGTCAGGCAAATTTTGAGTGTCAGAATAAAAGAACATAATAAATTCAAAAACTTAGATGAAATGGACAAATCATCTGAAAAGTTAAAACTACTATAAAAAGGAAATAGTAATTCCTAATTTACTTCCTGAGGCCAGCACCATATTGCTGCCAAAACCGAGCACAGACCGGACAACAGAAGAGAACCACTGAGACAGACAGACACACAGACACACACCGTGAACACGGACTTGACGGTGCCCAACAAAACGTCAGCATGGTGACTCCCGCGATATGAAAAGAGCAATGCACCATGACCTAGCAGGATTTATTCTGAATGCAAAGCCAGTTCAATATCCCAAATTCAATATTGTGATCCACCACATTAAGAATCTAAAGAAAAAAATGGTCACATCAACCGATTCAAAAAAGCATTTGACAAAATCCAACACCCATTAATGGAAACTCTCAGCAGACTGAAACTCAGAAACCCCCCTAACCTGGTGACTGGCAGTTACAAAACCCCCAGCAGACATCACACCCCGTGGTGGAAGAGTGAGTGTCCCCCTAAATCCAGAAACGAGGGAACTACACTAAAGCCTTAGTCAGTGTAATACAGAAAAGTGAAGAATTATAAGACATACGAAAATAGAAAACAAGAAAATACCCCTATTCACAGACATGATTGTCTACACCAAAAATCCTAAGGAATCCACACACACAAAAAACCCAGAACATACAATTTTACTAAGATCAAAAGAGAGAAGGTGAACACTCAAAAAACACAAATGAAAGAAATAAAAAATGTGTATGTCGAATATATCTCAATTAAAAAATACTGGGGAGTCCTGGCTGGTGTGGCTCGGTGGACTGAGTGTCAGCCTGTGAACCAAAGTGTTGCCAGTTCGATTCCCGGTCAGGGCACGTGCCTGGGTTGAGGACCAGGTCCCCAGTGGGGGGTGCATAAGAGGCAACCACACACTCATGTTTCTCTCACTCTCTTTCTCCTTCCTTTCCCCTCTCTAGAAGTAAATAAATAAAATCCTTTAAAAATACATCAGGGAAACTCCAATCGAGACGGCCACTTGGGGAGAACACGGCTCGCCTCCTCGCACAAGCACATCAAAATCACCTCTGAACTACACGACGGCCATCATTCAGAACCACCAGAAACTGAGCAAAATGAAGTCCCACAAAAATGGAATTACAGAAACCACACTGAGGGCGGAGGTGTAGAATGGGCTAGTCCCACACCCACACATGGTAGGTGAAAATCAGGAGGGATATTTCAGGAGCAAAGGGTACCCGCCCCACACCAGGACCCAGCCCAGGGTTCCCGTGACAGAAAGAGAAGTCCTCACAACTTCTGGCTGCAACAATCAGCAGGGACCGAGGCTGTGGAAGGAACTTCGGAGTCCCAGGCAGTCCCTTGGAGCGGGAGCACGCCCAGGGGAACCCGTGCTCACCCTCTCTGAGCCCCAGTGCCGGGGCGGCAGGCTGAAAGGCATTGGGGACGCACAGGGAGGAACTGAACTGCCCGGTGTCAGGGCGAGCGCTGGGGTGGGGGCAACTTTTACCCAGACACAGGGGCTTTTCTATACAAATGGTTTGTCTTTGTCCCCTGCTTCAGATTTTCCTAAATCAGGGATGTCAAACTCATTTTCACTGGGGGCCACATCAGCCTTGAGGCTATTTTCAAAGGGCCAAATGAAGTTTTAGGACTGTATACATGTACCTACTCCTTAACTGCAGGCAAGGAGCTAGGTTCTGCCGCCCAGTAGAAACAAGGTGCCGGGCCGGATTCAACAAGGTGGAGGGCCGGGTTCAGCCCACGGGACTTGTGTTTGCCACCTATGTCCTAAGCTCCATCAAACAAGCGGCATCTGGCCTTGGTGAACCCCATACGTCTCCCTAAGGCACAGGGGGCCCAGCCCTCCATCTTGTTGTACCCAGCCCAGCACCTTGTTTCTACTGGGTGGCAGAACCTAGCTCCTTGCCTCCAGTTAAGGAGTAGGTACATGTGTACAGTCCTAAAACTCCATTCGGCCCTCTGAAGGCAACCTTGAGGCTGAAGTGGTCGCTGGTGGAAAAGAGTCTGACACCCCTGCCCTAAAAGGTGCCAGGTCCAGCAGCAGCAGCAGCAGCAGCCGGCCTTGGCTCACAGCTTGGCCTGGCCTGAGCCCCTCCATGCCCAGCGCACCTGGCGGCCACCTGCAGATCGCTCTGCAGCTCCTGCTGGGTGGCCCCTGGCAGGGCACAGGCGGCGGCTGACCTTGGGTGTGCCAACAGCGACCAAGGCTGGACTACAGCAGGAAGGCGCTCACAGCCCACACAGTGGGTGCACCTCGAGTGCCCGCCTGGGTGACGGGGGAGGCTGGGTCACTGGACCCTACAGGACACCTACTGCATTAGGCCACTCCACCAAGCCTGGGAGACACAGCAGCTCTGCTAACACACAGAAACAAACACGGGGAGGCTGCCAAAGAGAGCAGACAAAGAAACATGGCCCAAACGAAAGGACAGATCAGAACTCCAGAAACAGCTCCGCAAGATGGAGATGAGCAGTCTATCGGATGTGGAGTTCAAACACCGGTGATCAGGATGCTCCAGGGACTCAGTGAGGACCTCAGCAGCACAAAAAAGACCCGCTCAGAAATGAAGCATACACTAACTGAAATAGACAACAATTTGCCGGGAATCAACAGTAGAGTGGATGAGGCTGAGAATCATATCAGCTGTTTGGAACATAAGGAAAAAACAGCCAATAAGATCAGCAAGAAGACAAAGGAATCCAAAAAACGAGGATAGTATTAAGCAGCCCGAGACAGCTTCAAGAAGTCCAACATTTGCCTCATATGGAGTGCCAGAAAGAGAAGAGAAAGAGCAAGAAATTGTAAACCTATGTGAGAAAAGATGATGACAGAAAACTTCCCTAATTTGGTGAAGGAAATAGACATACAAGTCCAGAAAGCGCAGAAGAGTCCCAAACAACATGAACCCAAAAGGCCCACTCCAAAACACATTTTTTTTAAAGATTTTATTTATTTATTTTTAGAGAGGGAAGGGAGGGAGAAAGAGAGAGAGAGAGAAACATCAATGTGCGGTTGCTGGGGTCCGTGGCCTGCAACCCAGGCATGTGCCCTGACTGGGAACCGAACCTGCGATGCTTTGGTTTGCAGCCTGCGCTCAATCCACTGAGCTACGCCAGCCAGGCCAAAACACATCTTAATTAAAATGCCAAAGGTTAAAGATAGAGAATCTTAAAGCCAGCAAGAGGAAAGGAGACAGTTACCTACAAAGGAGTTCCCATAACACTGTCAGCTGATTTCTCAAAAAGAAACCTTACAGGCAAGAAGGGACTGGCAAGAAGCATTCAAAGTCCTGAAACGCAGGGGCCTACAGCCAAGATTGCTCCGCCCGGCACAGCTGTCACTTAGAATGGAGGAGATGATAGAGCTTCCCAGACCGGAAAAAACTGGAGGAGTTCATCGTCACCAAACCACTGTTACATGAAACGTTCAAGGGTCTTCTTCAAGATCAAAACTGAACAATAAAACGGCAACAGACTCTCTGAAGAACCGACAGCAGGGCGCAAGCGCAGCAGCAGCAGCGGCGGCCCTTCCGCCAGCCCCCCGACCGCAGCGTGGATCTGGCCCGGCTGCCGACAGCCCGGTGAGCGGCTCGTGTGGCTCTACAGCCCGGTGAGCGGCTCGTGTGGCTCTACAGCCCGGGCTTCGCCGGGAACCACGCGGCCGCGGAGGGAGCGGAGCGGAGGGAGCCGCACTCCCCGCTCCAGCGCCTGCGCGAGGCCCAGAAGGAAGCCCCGCCCACGGAGAAGCCCGAACACCTGAAGACGCCCCTGCGGGCGACCGTCCTGCCAGCGATGGCGGGCGCGGACAACGCGGAGACCTTCCTCCAGGTGGAAATCGAGCGGGAGATGACCGGCCACCGCCTGGGCGAGTTCTCCATCACCTGTGCGCGGGGGCAGCGTGGCCGGCACGGCATCGGGACCAGCCACTCCTTCCACTTCATCCCTCTCAAGTAGCCAAAAGAAGCACAGACTTACTTAAGATAAAAAACCAACAATAAAATAGCTTTAAATACATATCTATCGACAACTGCAACTAAAAACAACACAAAGGAAGAAGAACAGAAACGGAATCATAGACACAGAGAACACGGTGACGGCTGCGGCCGGGAGGGTCTGGCCGAGAACCGTGAGGGCGCGAGGCAGCACAGACAGGAAGTCACGGAGCGGCCACGGGATGTCAGTCCCGCCCAGGAAACAGATCAGCCGCAGGACGCGCACGCAGAACCCACGGGCGTGGGCAACGGTGTGGGCGCTGCCTGAGCGAGTGGGGCAGGGGGCAGACGGAGGGGAACGAAGGGGGACACTGGGACGACTGTAGGAGCATAGTCAATGAAAAGTAACTTTGGAAAAATTGATGACCGAACAGATACATGCCGCATTCATGGATTGGAAGAGTTAATACAGTAAATATGTCAGTTCTCCACAAAACTGATCTACAGATCTAGGGCTATTCTGATTAAATCCCAGAAGAATTATTTGTAGATATAGGCAAACTGATTCTAAAATGTATGTTAAAAGGTCCCTGGTAGGGGGCACACGAGGGGCAACCACACATTGATGTTTCTCTCCCTCTCTTTCTCTCCCTTCCCCTCTCTCCAAAAATAAGTAAAATATTTTTTAAAATGTATGTGAAAGCAAAAACAGTAACAGTGTTTTTAAGTCTGAGGAGCCACCTTTCCCGGTCCGAAGACTCCCAGTGATTACGACTGGGTGGTGCAGGGCAGTGCCGCAGATCCACGGAGCAGAGCACGGAGGCCAGAACCAGCCGCACGGATACGGCTGTGTGGTCTCTGACAAAGGCAGGTTCGACCTAACAGTAGAGGATGTCCTTTCAACAAATGGGTTTGGGACAACGTGACATCCACACTTCTTTTTAAAAGATCCCTACCTGAAGCTGATACCTTACAGAAAATTAGTTCAAAATAAACCACAGATCTCAATGTAAAACAATTAAATTTTTAAAAGAAAATGTAGGAAAAGATCATCGCAACCTGAAGTTTTATAAAACAAGGAGTTCTTTAGACTTGACACCAAAAAGTATGACCCATAAAAAAACTGGTAAGCTGAACTTGATCACAAGTAATTTTCTTTGCAAAAACGTAATAGGGTACAAACGATTGATGTACAGAATTACAAAGAATTTTCAAAAAAAAAAAAAAAAAAAAGAACTCTCAAACCTCCAAAGAAAATACTGATTAAAAATAGGCAAAGTCTACCCTGGCTGGTATGGCTGAGTGGATTAAGCACCAGCCTACAAACCACAGGGTCACCAGTTCAATTCCCAGTCAGGGCACAGGCCTGGGTTGTGGGCCAGGTCCCCAGTAGGGGGCGCATGAGAGGCAACCACACATTGCTGTGTCTCTCCCTCCCTTCCCCTCTCTAAAAACAAATTAAAAACTTAAGGAACAAAACAGGCAACCTCTTGAGGAAACACTTCCTCTCAGAGGCCACAAGGACGTCCACCGAACACCTGAGAAGAGTTCCGCGATGGCCACTAGGCCGATGCACACGGAGACCACAGGCCACCACAACCTTTATCACGCTGGTCACCGCAAAGAGCACGGCTGCACGGTTTCTCACGCTACCGCACAGCCCAGCGCACACTGCGTGGCACTCGCCACAGAGAAACAAAACGTGCTCAGACGCAAACCTGCCCAGGACTTCTGCAGCGTCTCTGTTCATCGTCGCCAAACCCCAGAGAAAACCCGATGCCCACCAACAGGAGCGCGCCCACTGCGGGGCTCACGCAGTGGGACTCTGCTCAGCAGCACGAAGGGCCGGGCCAATGACACGTGCGTGCGGTCGCCGAGCCTCCAAGCGACCACGGCCCGGGCGTCCGGCCTGGGCCCAGGACGGCCGTGAGTGCGGCCCGACACAAAACTGCAAACCTCCTTAAAACACTGTGAGTTTTTTTGTGATCATGTGTCGCAGTGTATTCACTGTGTGGCCCAAGACGGCTCTTCTTCCAGGGTGGCCCAGAGACACCTAAAGGCTGGACACCCCTGGACCATGCAGAGTGAAACAGAGCAGACTCAAAAAGTCACGCAGGCGTACTGCACACTTGCACTCCTCCACTTCTCCGGAAGACGAGGGCAGTCACGCAGCTGCAGCTGGCAGGACTGCGAGGTGGGGAAGTGGAGGCACAGGGAGCACGAGGGAGCTTTCGTGGGCAACAGGACCCGCTCTGGGTCCTGACCGTGGTAGTGGACACGCGGATCTCCACGGGTTACGATCCGAAGAGCCGTGCACTTTAAAATGTCAACATTAATGCCCTGGCGGCTCAGCTGGGTGGAGTGTCATCCTCATACGCCAAGGTTGCAGGTTCAATCCCCGGTCAGGGCACACACAAGAATCAACCAATCAATGTATAAATAAGTACAACAAACATGGATTTTTTTCTCTCTAAAAATAAGAAATAAAAATTTTTTAAGACAAGTATCAGTATCAACATTACTACACTTTAATCACTTAAATTAGTACACAACAAAAGCATGCAGAAAATCTGTCTGGCAAGACAGAGTCGACCCAAACGTACACCTGGCAACCCCTGCAGACTTCAGTCCTCACGCCCACCAAGGACGTGCACAGGAACACACACCGCGGCTGAGTCGGGTCGGCCTGGACAGACCCGGGTGTCTGTCGGCGTCACACCGGGCGGACACACTGGGATGCGCACATGGCGGGAAGCTGCACCCGAGGGAGGAGGACACCTGTGACGGTGGCCCCAGGGCCACGCCTCACACGCTGCGCTCGGGGAGCGGCACTGCACCGAGCACTTTCCCACAAGCTCGACCGCAGGCGCGACGTCCGAGGACGACGATGAGGGTGGCTGTGAAAGGGGGACCGCGGACCCTGACGCGGGTGCGCACACGCCACACGGAGGCTCCCGACCTTTCTCTGACCCACTCCCCTTCAGGCCGCCAGGGCCAGCGGGAACTGCAGAGAGCTGGGGCTGAACCTCCTCTGACCACAGCGGCGACTTCTGCTCCGCAGGAAAGGCCCCAGGCGCTCCCCGAAGTGGCCCAGGACCCACAGTCACACCTCTAACCACAGGGTGCACTGTGTGATGGCTTTCAAACATCACCGCTGTCTCCTCGCCACCTCGTCCGTGGTGAGAAGCGGCCTATGCTATTACAAATGCCCCACGCACCACGACGGGTTTCTGACTTCAAAACTTGAATGTTGCTACTCGAAAATGTACTTCAATCCCTACCCCAAATGGCTTCCTTCCATAAATCTCTAACAGCATTATAAAAATAGCCCTAAATTCCTATTTGAGCCCTCCTTGAGTGTAAATTATACGTAATTTGATATTTCAACTAGTGACATGAGTCAATTTCCATAATAATTATGACTTTTGAAAATAATGTGTATGACTTAATTCTGTACACCTGTTCAGAAAACAATTCTGATGGTCTAAATATTTTCTTTTGATATATAACATCTGTACGTTTAACTGTTAAAAGGTAAAAATAACCAAAAGTAGTTTTACTTTACAAAGAAAAAACGCTGGCAGTGCCAGGTTGTGAAAGCACCATTCACGTTTTGTTCCTTAAGTCACGTTCGCTGTAGAAGAGCCTTAAAGTGCAAGTGTCACAGCCACGTGCGAAAGGAAACAGAAGGCCTTCGGAATCCCCACACCGAACGTTCTGCTGTGTACCCTGCGGACTTCCCATGTGCGCACGCGCGCGCGCACACACACACACACACACACACACACACACACACACATTTCCTACAAAGATGGGTCCAGAAACTTTTCTATCTTGCAAGCTTCTCCCCTCACTCAGGAAGCGTGAGCGCTATAAAAATTACACCTGAAATAGAAATGCAAAGTAAGAGATACAGTCACGGTCCCCTTCGCCTACCAGCCTTTCGTTTGGGGCCGGCCCGCCGCTGCCAGTGCGAGCAGACCACCTGGCGGGGCTGCAGGCGCACGCCTTGTCCCAGACGCCGGGCTGTGCTTTTCAACCCCTGCTGGTCCCCATCCCCCTGGTGGGGAGAGCTTGGTCAATGTCGTCCTGCAGCAGAGTCCCTACTAAAGCCCAGCACTGGGTGCCACTGGGCGCTGCCCAGGTGAGGCTCTGCATCACTCAGACTGAGGCAGCGGGGGCTGACACCTGCCCCCTGGGGGCTGACACAGAGCCCACCAAGTTTGTGTCCCCATGCTTTACGTACAGTGTTCTCTCCAGGCCCAGGACTCTATAAGCTCTGCTACATCTCCCCACTTAGGCCACTGCTCTGGTTTCCCGGCCCCTGCAGCCGCCCTGAGGGGACTGGCCTGGGACCTGAGCAGGCCCTAACGAGTCAAGGGGACTCGGCACTGGGCTGCACACACAGGGTGGGGGGGCTAAGACCCACTGGGGATCGAGACAGTTCGTCCACTGTCACCCGCTTAGCAACCTGCCGGGTGACCCGTGTTGAAGAGGAGCAGGAACCCCAGGAATCACAAGCCCCTCTGGGGCATGCAGACCGCTGCGGCTAAGGGAGTCCTTCAAAGCTGCAGCGGCACATGGAAGACTCGGACAAGGCCTTCTGCCGCACCGCCAGCCAGCTCTCCACTGAACCCGTAGGAAGGGTCTACCATCTCTCTGGCAGCACGTTCTGTGAGGGAATCACCTGCAGACCTCCTCCCCTCCCCCAGCAGCAATGCAAACACAGGAACCAAACGGGAGCCTCATCCTGGATCCCAAGAACGACCCCTCTTTTGCTCTGCAGGGTACAGGACGAGGGCAACTTCCGGAAAATGGAAGGCCCAGGGGTCTGGGCCAGGATACTAAACAAATGTAAGGATGTCACCTAAAGGCAGTGAACAGCTGCGCTGACCACACTGCAAAGGACGCCTGTAGGCCACCGCAGCTGGCCTCGGAGGCCGGGTAATGGCCAGACAGCCGGGCCACATGCATCGGTCTCTGGTCCGCTCGCACTACCACAGCTCCTGCACAAAACCGTGAATCTTTCGTAAACCAATTGTCTCACCATTTGGCGCACAAACACGCCTGATGAAGCTTCTTCATGGCCAATGTTGTTTAAAGAATGTAACTGTTCTGGCAACTCTGGACAAAAATCCACGGTGTTCCAGGAGCCCACCGCACGCCTGCCCCGGGGCTGTGCCTTCCTTTGTGAGCGCTGTGGCCGAGGGAAGAGGCAGCGTCCACCGCGGGGAGTGCACTCGCAGTGAGCCTTCTTGAACAGAAGAAAGTCACTTTCCGAGTCCTAAGTTCCAACACTAAATATCAGCCGTCAGAACACCAACGACCCCAAAAAGCTCTGAAACCCAGGGATCAAGGGCCCGGGCTGCCGCCTCGGGAGCACTGTCAGGTGGCTTTCAAATGTCCACTCCCGGGAGGACAATTTCCCCAGGCGCTTCGCAGCGACCGTCGCAGGCGCAGGGAGAAGGTGGGCCCAGCGACACGGCCCTGCCAGCACCGACCGCAGAAGGAAAGACCCGCTTGTCACCTGACTCGATTTATTCTGGAACTACACGCGAGTCATTTCCAGGACGAGCCCCGCGCGCGCCGAGATGGCACCACCCCCGGGACCGTGACAGCCGCGCGCAGGTGGGCAGAGCCGCGGCGCCTCGCCCGGAAGATGCCGGGTTCTCGGGAAGGCTGTCACGAGTCGCCGCCGGGCCCCGCGCCGCCGCCCGTTACCCGCTCCCTCCCCGCCCCCGCCGCTCACCTCGAAGTAGCCTCCGGGGGCGGCGCCGCCCGCGCCCGTGCCGAGGGGCCCGTTGGCCGCTGCTGCCGTGCCGCCCGCGGCCGCCAGGCCCGCGGCCTGGGAGCCGCGCAGCGCCGCCGCCGGGCCGGCCTTGCCGCCGCTCGCGCCGCCGTGGCCCCCACCCGAGCCGCCGCCGCCTCCCCGTTTATTCTTCCGGCGCTTGGCCCCGCGCTTGGCGTCGGCCGGGCTCATGGCGGGCGGCGGGCGGCGGGCGGGGAGGGCGGGGAGCCTGAGGCGGCGGCGGAGCGCTCCGGCCGACCGAGGGCGGGGGGCGCTGCGCGGAGTCGACTCCGGGCGGGCGGGGAGGGCCGGGCAGGCGGGAGCTGTCGGGAGGCCGCGGGGCGGGAGGAATAGAGAGTCCACCGGGCCCGGCGCCGCCGCTGACCAGAGTTAGAGTCCAATATGGCGGACACAAGGGGAAAGGGATCCCAGTTTACGTCGGGGGAGGGGGCAGGAGCGGCGGGGAGGGGGAGGGGTGTGGGCGCCCTCCCCCTCCCGCCTTACTCCGCCCTCCAGAGCGCCGCGGCCCCTCGACCTTGCCCGCCCCTTCCCGCCGTTAACGTGCGCCGGCGAGCAAGGCACGCCGGAAGTTGGAGTCCCTGCGCCAGCACCGTCGCCGGCGGCGCCCGGCAGAAGGACCACGACTCCCGGCAGGCCGTGCGCGTCCCAGCGCGCGGAAGCCGCGAGGGGCCGAAACTAGGGGGCTGGGTCCGAAAGTGACGTCACCGCCGCGCTCAAAGCCTCGGCCCCGCCCACGCCGTGAGGCCTTCTGGGAGTTGTAGTTGGGCGGAGGGGCCGGGACCGCGCGAGGCCGGGTCCCCAGCGATGGGAGAACTGCAGAACTGAAGCAGAGGAGGTCCGCCCCTCTGACAGACATCAAGACTCCCCCGCGCCCTGCACCTGGTCGACGCGGGGCTGCAGGCCGGCGGGATCCCCGGGATGCAGCAGGCTGGCAACCCCGGCTCTGTCCTGCCGGGAATGGCCCTGGTGACCTTGGGCGGGCCCCTAGCTCGAGTGCAGGTGACTCCTTGGGGACGAGAGTGGCGGTGCTTGCAGGCTTGGTGGGTCCAGAGGGCGCCAGGAAAGCGCTCGGCCCGGCTGAGCTCGGAGCTCCTGCCCCAAGAGGCCTCGGCCACCGTGCGCGGCTGCCGTGCAGGCCGCCTTTGGGTTAGAACCGCGGGCTCCCTTCCCGAGTTGGGCCCTGCCTGCAGCCCGCTCCTCCGCGCCCTGCGCACCGGGTGCCTGGTGACTCTGCAGGGTCCCTCAACCTTGCATTCACCCACCGCGCAGACCGAGCCCGGTCAGACCCTCGGGCCTCCAGCGCCCTCTGCCTGGATCTTGCCCACCACCACAAGCCCCAGGCATAGCTCTGCCCTTAGACCAGGGTGGGTCCTTGCCTGGGCCCTACGCTCTATAGGGCCCCACTTATCCAAACACCAAGACGTGTTTTCCCTTCCTTGGTTCCGGAGGTAGTCACAGGCCAGAAAGGCAGCCGAGCTTGGCACTAGATGTTGGTGGGAGGGCCTCCATCTGCACCCTTTCCAGGGCCCTGTAGTTGTTAGCTCTGGGCCTTAGGGCTTCACCGCCTCAACCTCGCCCCAGCTGCAACCACAGCCTTTTACCCTCCGACCCATCCTTCCTGCCACAACCACAATGAGCTAATACCTATATCCTGCCTGGCAATCTTCCTTTAGCAGCCCCCTAGGTGAATGACGTCTTGGACTGTCCCCCACCCCACACAGGCTGGGTCAGACAGTCCCTGCTCCCACAGCCCCCAAGATGTCCCTTGTCATAGCACTTTGACACGGGATCAGGATTCGGGGTGTTCAGCAGTATCCCCAGAGAAAAGTCTCAGGGGACGAGGGGAGGGCATGCCTCCTGCACCTGTGAACCCCAGCTCCTGCCAAGCAAGGGCTGGGCACACACCAATCCAGTACTTGCTGGGTGAATGAATGACATATGAATGGTAATTTGTCAAGCCACTATACACTAGCCACCCTGCCTGCAGCTATATCCTTTCATCTGACCAACACGACCACTCGAGATGGGCACCAGTGGCCCATTTTATGGATGAGAAACTGAAGTTCACATGTGTTAAGGGATTTGCCCAAAGTCACCCAGATAATCAACAGCAGAGCCCAGGTTACAAGGCAGAAGTGGCTCAAGTGTGATACAGTTGAGAGTCCCTCTGGGGACAGGGGAAGCCTCCCCAGGAGGCAAGCCGAGCCAGTGCCAGTCACTCTCAAGCAAAGGACTTCTAGAGGAAAGAACCTGGAGCAGGGAAGAGCTCAGCCTGTCCCAGGCCCCTACGAAAGCCGCCAGTGCTGGAGCAAGGGGAAGCAGCAGAAGCCAGGCCCCCACCAGGTGGAGGGTTTGTTCTGAATGCAGCTGGGAGCTGTGGAGGGTTTTGAACAGGGCGTGTCATGGCAGGACATACATCTATATTTTTAAGTTCCTCAGTGTTTTATGATATCTGATAGCAGCTTTTTTTATCGGACATGTATATTTTTAAAGAACTCTGGCTGTTGTGTCAAGAATGGATGTCAGAGAAGCAAACTTGGTAGCCAGGACACTCCAGACACCCTCGTAGGCATTGGGGACAGTGCCCCTGGGAGACAGACAGGTGAGGCAAAGCCGGAAAGCAGTGGTTCTCAGCCTTTGTTTTCCATTAACTCCCCCTAAGGAACACTGAGAAATTCAGATGGAAAAAAAGTACTAAATAAGTGTTTTTCTGGTGCGGTTGAACTTTGGAGGTTACAAACCATTGAACTATCTAAGATTTGTTTCTTCCCCTAAGTTGATTTTAACACGCTGGAGGTCAGTCTTCTCCAGACAAACACACCTAGTGGGAGGGATATACGCATATGGAGGGAGCGGTCGTTATTGAGACCGAGATGTGGTAAGGCGCTGGCTCCCGCAGCAACAGAGCCTGACGAGTCCGCCTGCCGTTAACAAGCTAGAGACTCAGGAGCCAATGGCGTGGGTCTGGCCCAAAGCCGCCAGGTTCGAGCCCCGGGAACAGCTGATGTTCTGGTTTGAGTCCAGAGGTGGGGGATAGAAACAAGGGTCTGTCTCCAGCTCAGGGCACTGAGGCAATGGGAGCTCCCTCTTTTCTACCCGGGCCCCTTTGTTCTAGAAGGGCCTTCAACGGATGGGGCAAGGGCCACCCACACGGAGGAACGTCATCTGCTGCTCCAAGTCTGCTGATGCAAAGGTTGACCTCATCCAGAAACACCGCCACTGACACGTCCAGGATGCCTGACCCGGTGTCCAGGCGCCCTGGGGCACAGGCAGCTTGACACAGAAGTGGCCGTCACAACGGAGAATGCGGGACCTCAGGGCGAGGCCGGGTCCGTGCACTCTGAGAAGCGCAAGTGTCCCAGGGAGGTGCGGCCCTGGGCCTGAGAGGGGCCTGGTCTGGAGGTGGCCACTCAGACGCCCTGGTGACTCTGGAGGGCTCTGGGAACCGACCGGCAGGAAAAGGTGGCATGTGCTGAACATTTCTGTAACAGTGAGGTTTTGTTGGTCAGGGCACACAGCTGGGTTGCAGGTCTGGTCCCCAGCTGGAGCGCCTCTGAGCGGCAACCGGTCGGCGTTTCTGTCTCCCACGGATGTTTCTGTTCCCTCTCCCTCTCCCTTCCTCCCTCCCTCTCTAACCTCAATAAGCGTGTCCTCAGGTGAGGATAAAAAATAAAATAAACCTGAAGTTGTCGGCTTTATAAAAATAAAAGAAACCCAACAGAAGGGTTGCAAAATAAAGTTAAGGAATTATCCAGAGAGAACAAAAAGACATAAAATAGGAAAGAGAGAAGTTCAAGAGAGGAGGTTGGACAACTTCCAAATAGGACTTAGAGGAAAAAAATGTTTTTTTTTAAGTTAAAAACAAAACAACTGATGGGAGAGGAGCCATAAGACGGCTGCATAATCGTGGAGAAAACACAATTAAAGATTAAGTTTTAACCAATGACCTGAAGGAAGAGCCAGGCCCAGTTGGACCAGGACAAGGGAAGGCTGTGAGGAAAAGTGACAGGTGCCACGTGAGGTCATTTGATACCTGGGACTGAGCCGCAAGGACAGGAAATGGCGGCGCAACAGCCATCTGACCGTCCCAACCTGAGAGAGGGACAGCGCGGTGTCTTGATGGCCACCTGGGCACTGACCTCAGCAGAACAACTGCACGTATGGGTCATGAACACACACTTAAATATAAAGCTGAGGACTACGGGAGACAGAGCCAGGGGCTGCAGTCTGCAGAGTGTTTTCCGGGGCCCGGGCCCGGGCCCGGGGCTGGGGAGTGAGGTTTGGGGCACAGTCTTCTCGGGCCGGAGACACGAAGGTGGAGGCGACGTGGAGCCAGGATCCCAAGCGAGATGGGGTGGTGAGTCACCGAGCCTGACAGTTTGTCCCTCGGGTCACTGCCAAATTCCCTCACACTGTGGGCGGGGAACGAGGAGGCACGCCGGGAAAATCCTGGAAAGCAGAGCGGAGGTGCCAGCAGTTTTATGGGGCTGAGACGTGGAGGGTTGCAGGCCCGGGGTAACCAGCGGGAGGCGCTCTGGGGCTCCATGGGAAGCCCTTAGTGGGACCCCCAACGTGGAGGGAGCCACCACTGGGCCTCACGGAAGTGCCGCACAGCCGGGCACCGCTGACGCCTGTTGAGATGGCGGCCATGGGCCTTTGCATTGTTTGCCTAGCAGAGGAGGGGAGTGCCTGCGGCTGCTCCAGTTTTTTTACCCACAAGTTCCGCCTTTCATTAGAAATTTCTAGGCATATCAAGGCACAGGGCCTTTTGACTGGAAATAAAAAAAAAAAACAAAGATGACAAAAGCAAACCCATAGGTGAGTCACACTTGGAGTTAGTAGGCAAAGACTGTTCAAGAAATGGAGAAAAAGTGTAGAAATGAAAGTATGTAGAATTTCACCGGAGAATTAAGATCTATAAGAAAAGTTACTTAACTAGGGAGTGGTGGGGGGAGAGAGGGGGAAAAGGTACAAAGAATAAGTAGCAGAAATGGTAGGCACAAAACAGACGGGGGAGGGCAAGAACAGTGTAGGAAATGGGGAAGCCGAAGGACGTACGTGTCCGACCCATGGACATGCACCAGAGGGGGGAATGTGGGGGGGGGTGCCAGGCAGAGGGGAATAAAGGTGGGAAGATGGGACGACTGTAATAGCATAATCAATAGAATAAATTTAATATAAAGAAAAAACAAAACTTACTTGAGCCCTGGCTGGTGTGGTCAGTGGATTGACTGCCGGCCTGCAAACCACAGGGTCGCCAGTTGATTCCCAGTCGGGGCACACGCCTGGGTGTGGGCTGGGCCCCCAGGAGCCGGCGTGGGAGAAGCAACCAATTCTCTCTCACACACCCATGTTTCTCTCGCTCTTTCTCCCCCTTCCCCTCTCCACAGATAAATAAAGTTAAAAAAAAAAGAAAATCTACTAGAACTGAAAAATAACTAAACCACACTGATGTTCCTCTCTCCCCTTCCCTTCCCCCTCTCTAAAAATAAATTTAAAAAAAGAGAAAGAAAGTAGGTTCTTTGGGCAAAAGAAAAATTATTCCAGATGGAAGTGAAGGAAGAAATAAAGACTAAACTTATATAAATGGCATGCATGTATTGAATATGATATATGGGATTTTATACATATTATGTATACATAATGAATAACACAGTGCTAATTGTCCTTTTCCACCTAAAACCGTGATAAAACATATATAACACAAAACCTACCATTCTCAGCCTTTTCAAGCGTACAGTTAAAGGACGCCAGCTACATTCACAATGTTGCACAGCCGTCACCACTCTCCAGGACCAGAGCACCTCGGCGCCCCAAACAGAAACTCCGCCCCCACTGGACACTGCCCCCTCCCCTCCCCCACAGCCCCAAGCAACCTCCACGCTGCTGCCCGTCTCTGCGCGCTTGCCCGCCGGCTCCAGGTGTCTCCCACCCACCGGCGGGATCACGCGGTGTCTGTGCTCCAGGGTCCGGCACACGCAACGCCCCCGTTTTTAATTAGACGCTCACTACAGAATCATAAGCATGTCGTTCTGCAACGTGACACTATCCCACTCAAGCACACCACGTGACAGTTTAGGTGGCATGGACAAACTAAAACTACGAATTATCACACCGCTATCGTTGCCCTGCCAACCACACCCGGCGGGTTTTCTTCTGCCGCCCCCTGCGGTGAGTCTGCCAAGCTTGTTTTACTCAGCACCGCGTTACCACGGTTCCCCCAGGTCGTATGTGTCGTCGTATGTATCGCAACCGCATCCTCTTTTAAAGCGGAATATTCCGCTGCAGACCCTACACAGCGCGTCTCGTTTATTCACTCGTCCGCCCACACGCACGCAGGCTGTGGGTTCCTTCTGGCTACCGTGAACCGTGTCGCTGCCCCGAGCGGCAGGCGGAAGAGTCTGTTCGAGTTCCCGTTCGGTCCTTCGGAGGACGCACCCCGCGGGGAATTTACTAGGTCGCACGGTGGCGCTGCATTTACTTCTCCAGCAAACACCAAGCTGTGCTCTAGGGCACCCTCGCTGTTTTCCTTGGTGCCGCCAGAGCACGCGGGTGCCAGCCTCCCCGCACCCCTGGCATCCCCGCCAAGCGGACTCTCTGTGCTTTTGGTTACGGCCCTCCTAGCGTGTGCGGCCGTGTCTCTTCGTGGCCCTGCTTTGCATGTCACTCATGACCCCTGATGCCGAGCTCCCTTCCTGTGCCGATTGGCCCTTTGTGTGTCTTCCTTGGAGGAGGATCTATTCCAGTCCTTTGCCAAGTTTTAAATTGAGGTGTGATTGTTCCGTTCTTGTTGAACTTTAGAGGCCCTTTGGATGTTACAGTTACTAGTCCCTTATCAGAGTAAGCTTGCACACACTGTCTCCTGTGGGCTGTCCTGCCCCTGTCTTGACAGTGTCCGTGGCTGTCCAAGTTTTTCACGGTAATGAAGTCGAATTTAACTGCCCTTTTTTGCCTGTTTTAGGTGTTGTGTTTAAGAAAACACTGCTGTATCCAAGGTCAAGAGTATTTGCCTGTTTTCTCCTAAGAATTTTATAGTTTTAACTCTTAAATCTAGGCCTTTGATCCATTTTGCATTAATTTTTGCATATGGTTTGAGGATCCTTCATTCTAGTACTTGTGAGGATCCAACCCTCCACGCACCTTGTTGGAGAGACTTTCTCTCTCCGTGGAGCGTCGTAAAACCTTGCCAGAAATCTTTTGGCTGTGGAACAGGCTGCGACCACGCTGGTTTGATTCCTGCCCCTCTGCAAGAAGTTTCAAAGTCAGGACGTGCGTCTTCCAACTTGGTTCTTTTTCAAGATTGCTTCCGCTATCCTGGGTCCCTGCAACTCCGTTCCAGGTTGAGGGTGTTTTCCATCTCTGTGAACCACTGGGGCTCCGCAGGGACTGGGTTGAGTCTCTGTACTGTCTTTTTAACAGTATTGTCCGTGAACTCACAAATATGGGGCGTCCTATATTTATTTAGGGTTGTTTCTCTCGGCGACGTTTCTCTTAACAATGTGCCAGTGCACAAAGTCAGCACCTACTTGGTTGGCTTTATTCCTAAGTTTATTATTCTTTTTCAAGAATAAAGGAATTGGAATTTCATTATTGAAAATGGAATTTTCTCTTAATTTCCATTTCCGATTACTCACTGATAGAGCATAGAGAAACTGATCTGTGAGTTTGTATCCTGCAACTTGGCTGAACTCACAAGCTCTAACAGTCGTACCTATGTATTGTGGATTCTTAAAGGGTTTTACATGTAATGTTGTGTCTTCTATCAACACTTCCTTTTCGTTAACATTTGGGTGCCCCTCTTCCTTTCTTGCATAATTTCTTGTGGGGGGGGCTCCACCCACAGGGGGCCCCCAGCCACCACGGATGAGAATACATCTGCCAAGACAGATCTGTTTGCGGAGGAAAGGTGGCTGATCTCTTAAAGGAGAAGGGCCAAGAGCCTTTTCCTCAATGTGCTTTTATTGGGTTCATTTGCATAGGAATACAGGTAAAGCTCATTAACCATTGCCAGGCAGTAAGGATCAAACAACAGATAACAGACAAAGAACTACAAGGGCTTATTCTGAGTCAGGGTCAGATAGCTAAAGGGCTACAAAACTTTGGGAAACAAACTCATTTCCTGCTCCGGACACTTATTTAATTGAGAGCATTCTTTGCAAAGCAGGTTTCTCAGGATTTTACGCATTCTTTCTTAGGCCTGATCGCCCTTGGGGAACCTGCTCTTTCCAGCACAGGGCTGCACCACCCTCTGTCATTGTTTCAGGCTTAAGTCAGCAGGGGAAGTAAGGCAGCCAAGAGATTAGGAGACTCCTTGCAGACAGAATGAGGACTCAGGCTGTGTCAAAGCCAAGGGGTGAGGGTCCATCACCCCCTTTTACTATGGACCCCCAAGTCCTTCCCTGGGGCCTCCCACGTGATTGTGTCTGTCTTAGGTTGTCCCCCCTTGAGGAATCTTACCTGTCATTGGCTAACCGGTCACACATTGGGGGCCAGGCAGGGTGAAGTAAAAGGAGCAGAGGCAGGCGCTCCTGCCAGGGAGATAAGCTTTGTCTCCTTAGTGACTTATGGTCTGAAGGTCGCTCACTCAGCCTTAGCCATGGGGGGTTACGGCTTCTGAAACCTGGCAGGGCGGTGCCCAACACTTTCTCCGGTTAAAATCCCAGATGAACAAGGATGAACAGAGGTGGTAACAGTGGGCGGGCACCCTCATCCTGCTCCTGTCTCAGGGGAAAAGCTTTCCTCCTTTTGCCACTGAACCCACTAGCTACTGGCTTTCCACACATGGCCTTTACGATGTTGTTCTTGGTCTGTTGAGTGTTTTTACCGTGAAATGGTGTAGAGTTTTGCCAAATGTTTTTTCTGCACCTGGCAAGACGATCGTACGGGCCATACCGCACTGCTTCTCAGAGGTGGGGCACCCTCGCACTCCCGGGAGAAACCCTGGATGGAGCGCAGTCCTTCCAGGGAGCTGCTGAATTTGGGGACAGCGCCATGCCGAGGACGTCTGCACTGATGCTCACAAGAGAGATCACTCCGCAAACCCCTTTCCCTGCAGCTGACTGCATGTGGCTTCGGGGCCAGGAGCACAGTGACCTTGTAGAGTGAGTCAGGAAGTCTTCTCCTGTCACCTCGAGGCCACCGGATCCTTGGCTCCTGGGTGGTGGTGTTGGGGTCTTGGACGCCACTTGAAGGTCACCTCCTATAGGTCCACTCCCCTTCTGTTTGCTCCGGGGTCAGTTTTGCTCGTTTGCATCCCTAGGAATTTGTCCGTCTCACCTAGGTTGTCGCATTGGTCGGCGTGCAGGTAGGTAGGCCTGCATAGTAGCCTTTTTACCTGTCGAGTCCAGTCATGCCCTCTCTCATGGCTGACTTTGAAGACTGTACTCATGTTTAGAGAGGGGGAGGGACAAAGAGAGAAAGAGGAACACTGGTGCAGGAGAGCAACGCGGACTGGTTGCCTCAGATGCCCCCATCAGGGACGGGACCCGTGACCCGGCACGTGCCCAGACCAGGAATTGAACCGGCAACCATGCCGCCTGCAGGGCAACGCCCAACCAAGCCGCGCCAGGCAGGGCCTTTGTAATTTCAGTAACGTGACTCCTCCCTCTTCCACTCTTAGTTTAGCTGAAGGTTTGTGAACGTTGTTGATCTTAAAAACACTTGTCCTCCATTTTCTCTAAAACAGTTGTTCCTTCGCCATTTCATCTGCCTGCTTTAATCTTCACGATCGCTTGCTCTTCTGCCAGCGCTGGGTCTGGTTTGCTCCTCTCTCCAGTCCCGCAGGCGCACAGTTAGAAAACCGACTC
>PVIA01010447.1:0-51715 GCA_004024845.1 Tonatia bakeri
CTGTTTTAGTAGCTCTGGTCTGGAGTTAAAGTTGGTCATTTGTTTCACCTAACTGCTGCAAGAAATTCTAGCTCATATAGCCATAAATAAAATTTAGTTTTCTAGAAATAGAAAACAGCCTTTGCAAAAAAGTAATTGTCTATCATGAATTCGCCATCCCAGCCTAGGTGGTCTGCTGTTTGGGCATTACACTTTGAGACCGTTAAATAGATTATCAAAGCCCACCAATGGGTGTAACATTTCTTTAAAAAAAAAAATCCTCCTTGAAGACAAGGTTTAACTCTGTAGAGTAGCTTTCTTTGTCTCCATTCTCTTGGTTTCTATCTTTTTCTTAAAAGCTACCCTCAAAAAAAAAGAGGCTTTTATAGAATTACTAATTACACGGTGTCATCTACTGACAGAAGAACGCCATTAGAACAGTCTCTGGTTATCTGAAATTTAAGTCCGCTAAGCAAAGCTCTTAAGATGGCAAGTGCACGCATTTGGTGGGCTCCTCCCATCCCAGCGGGGTTAACAAAATGGTTGGGGGTGGCTCCGGGAACAGAGGGCCCCTTCTCTCTCCACTGGGAAGAAAGGCTTCCTGGCAATGTTTTTGAGCTTAGAAACAACAACCCATTTTCCCCCCCAGCTGAATCGTGTCTATTTTTCCTGTAGTCCCTCTCCTCATTGCATTCATAAAGCGCATCTTGAAGGATATTTCTGGCTACAGGATGCGCTTTCTCTTAAAAATGGAAGCAGCTTTGAATTCCCCGCAAAGAAGAGGCCCAGCATGCCAGAGGAAGGAGCCGAGAGGTCGCCAGGGTGCTGGAATGTGCAGGAGTGGAGGCGCAGGAAGGGGGGCTCTGGGAGGGAAGGGGGCAGCTGGGTGGAGAGGCCTGAGGGTCCCAGCTGGGTTAAGCCAGAAGCCAAGGTTGGTCCTTGAACCCTCCCACTGCCGCAGCAAGTCCCCTCCCTCCCTGGTTGACTTCATGCTTCGAAAGCAATTTTATTAGCGTCTTTCCGCTTGTGTGCTATACAACAAAGTGACCGCTAGGGGGCAACGTGGTACAAGACAAGAAGTGACCACCCATTAAGAGGTGAAATAACAGATACTGAGATAAGTACAAGAGAGATACTGAAGACTGCAGAGCATGCTTTCCAATCCCTCTTCTCCATAGCTATACACTCCCCAAAACATCAAAGAAAAAAAATTGGATGATAAAGTGTTGTGCATATTAATCCACCATTTTTTTTTCTCTTCGAATCTGAGAATTGGAAGAAATTTTAGAGGATATATGAACTCCTCGGCATCAGAACAGGCTAATTCTGGAAGCCTTCTGTGCTCGCAAGTTCAAAGTATAAGATGAGACACGTGGTTCTCAACCAGGAGGATTTTGCATGCCCAGTGTCCACGCTGAGCAAGGAACCCTGGTCCAGAGCGAGGGAACAAGCTGTGTGTATTTCACGCCACCCCAGCCCCGCCCCCCGCAGGGTGCAGTGCAGGCTCATGGCGTTTGAAGCCAGCACCCTCTCCTTGTTGTCTATGCGCGTCCCCTCTGCACTGTGCATCTCTCCCCCAACTAGACCTGTCGGTCTGATGGAAATGCATCCTTTTTCAGACCCCTGCCAGCGCCAGGAGTCTCATTTACCGTGAGGCATCCAGCCTCCGGCGTGCCTGATCTCAGAATGCCTGTTGTGTGTCCCCAGCAAAGATGCCACCAGTGGCCTCCTCACCTCGCTCAGACTCCGGGGTCCTCAGCTGGCAGAGATGGCTGGGCAGTGGCCGGAATAGCAACTCTGCCTCTAGGCACTTTTTCCTGGACCTGACTTCCACCTCTTACCAGGTTATGTAGCCTCTTCCCAGGGAAGGGCCTCTCAGAGGGAGGAAATGATTTTAGGAAGGACGAATGGGCCCTTAGAAGAACCGATGGGAGGAATGATAGTTTGTGACAAAGTCTGTGGGTGTGGTATCCTCAAATCTGTCACCTCATTATGAGATGGAGGGAGCCTGGATGTATGAGTCACCACCTATGAGTCATCTTTAAGAAAAGCTGCCCTCCTGAAACACCAGTCCAAAAGAACCTATGCACCCCAATGTTCATAGCAGCACAATTTACAATAGCCAAGTGCTGGAAGCAATCTAGGTGCCCATCAGTAAGTGAATGGATCAAAAAACTATGGTCCATTTACACAATGGAATTCTATGCAGCAGAGAGAAAGAAGGAGCTCCTACCCTTTGCAACATCATGGATGCAACTGGAGAGCATTATGCTAAGCAAAATAAGCCAGGCAGTGAAAGACAAATACCACATGATCTCACCTATAACAGGAACCTAATCAATAAAACAAAGAAACAAGTAAAATATAACCAAAGACACTGAAATAGAGAACAGACTGACAGTGTTCAGAGGGGAGAGGGGAGGGAGTTTCAGGGGAATTTCAGGGGAAAAGGGGGAAGAGTTTACAGGAATAAGTATAAAGGACACATGGATAAAAAACTAGGGGTGGGTGGAAATGGGAGGGAGGAGGGGAAGACTGGGTGGGTGGGCTAGGATGGGGGTAAAAGATAGAAAAATTGTACTTCAACAACAATTAAAACAAAAAATAAAATAAAATAAAAAAAGAAGAGAAAAGCTGCCCTGGAAAGTCATCCGACTCACATTGGACTCTACCTGAATGAGAAATAGAGCTTTGCTCTGTTAGGCCACTGAAACATCAGGGTTTATTTGTTACTGCAACAAAGCCCAGCCTGCCCTGACTAGTACTGTGATGAGTGAATTTAAAGAAAATATGAATAATGACCCAAGATATAACAAAAATTAGGGAAGCAGTACTCAAATGCCACTTAGGGTTGTGTAGTCTCAGAGCTGATCCTCCAAGGAAGTGGAAATGCACGGACCGCCTGCCCTCACCAAGGCCCCCTGAGAGACCAGGACCCGACTGGGGCCAAGCGCACTCTGGAGCTGGAAAACAGAACTAAGGGAAATAGTAGTTTCTGGCATTCAATTGCAGCCTCTGCCTCCCTGAAACTGGCTGAATTAACCAACTCTCAAGAGTGGAAACAGTGTGGCTAAATCATTAAGAGGATGGAGGGAAAGATTTAAAATGATCTCTTTTTCCATGGCTAGCATGATGTCTTCTTACTACCTTTTCTTTTCTGAAACTCAGCTCTTTGATAGTCCTGCCACTTCTTTGGGCCGCCTGCATGAGTCAGGGCCGTGTACTTCAAGGCCAGCTTTTCCTTTTCTACTCTTCATGTTCAGCTTTGGATTGAAATCCAAATTATTTATTCATTCTCATTATACCAGACATGGAAATAGATGCACAGATATTTCCATCTTGGGGATGATTTAATATAGATGAAAAATGATACTGTTTCAAAGTAAGAAACAGGCTCGAGAGTCCATTGCTTCTGAAGAAATTCTCTTCCCCAAAGAAAGGGTGGGACTGATCTTGAGACTTAGGTATCTCTGGGGCCTAGCAACAAAGTGGGAAAAACACAAAGCAAGTCTGACTTCCACACTAGCTGTCTGTCTTTGAGAAAGTTGCTTTACCTCTCCGTGCCTGTGTTTTCCGCCCCCACAGTGGAAGTATTAACAGCTGCCTCACCCGGGGAACTGATACTGTGGCAAAAGGAGGTGATGGTGGGGGGGGAGGGTGCTGTGCAAAGTGTGTCCATATCAGTCAGCTCAAACAGCTGGAGTTCTTACTGCATCATAGACACTGTGCTGAGCTCTGCATACTTTAAGCCATTTAATCCATCTAGCAGACAAATGCAGAAACTATTATCTGGTATCCCTTTTCACAGATGAGAAAAACAAGACTCAGTTGGAGAGGGCGAGTAATTTCCTCGAAGTTACTAAGTCACTCAGTTACTAGGCAGTGGAGCCAGACCTCATGGGGCTGCAGGGTCTTCAGCCATCACACTTCCTTGCCTCCAGGAAAGGACAGGGTGCTAAGGAGTAGAAATGCAATCCGGGGTCTGGCATGCACTTTTTGGTGTGGACTGTCCCACAGTCCTGGGATTGTAAGCCATGTCCGGCCACACAGGGCTAACCTGAGTGGTCTGAATTGGGCTGGAATTGATAGCAAGCCCTGCCCAGTGTAGTGCGACCCGCTGCTTAGCAACAGGAGCAAACAAGCAGCACTCTAGAGGGAGGGACAAGAGCTTCAGGGCAGCCTGGGCAGAAGGAAGGAGGCAGGGGAGGAATGGGGGGCCCTTCCAAATATGGGAGGGCATGAGCAGTGAGAGCCTGGGCCCTCCGAGGCAGCAGCAGGATCTCTGGGGAGGACACGCCTACAGCCCAAGGCTTTCCTGTAAGGCAAGAGAGACTCTGCCAGGCAGCTTGACATCCAGACCTGGCGTCTCTTTGATGCTCTCTCTCCGGCCCTATCAGTGGTGGAGGCGATGCCAGGATTTCAAAAGTTTAAACTTGAGTGTCATTCACTGTACTAATCTGAATGCCTTCTTACTACTGTCACCTGGCCACTGCGCTTATAAGATGCCAGCGCCAACAAGAGAGGCAGGAAATTAAAATACCTCATCATCTAAGTTCAACCTTAACCTTGGCATGTGGGTGGCCCGTAGACGGTGAGTCGAGGCCCCAGCTCTCACAGAGCCTGGGCTGGGACTCGGAACCAATGTGGCTCTCCAGAGCCGTGCCTGCTGAGACCCTGAAAGGAGAAAGAAAATTCCAGAGTAACAAGAAAGCCTCAGTGAAGTCCCTCCCAGCCAGCCAAGAAAGTAGGAGGCATTTCCAGCTTCCATCTAAAATACGTAAGGAGAGTGAGCGCATGGACGTGCACATCCTCCTTGAGTGGGGTCATTTCTGTTCCGTTACACAATTAGAGAGGTACAGAGGAGCAGTGCCCCAAACACCTCCATGAAAACTGTGTTTCCGAGGAGTTGTCGTTCCTGTTGTTAGGGGTGATAAGACAGCACTGTGGTCCTGATCAGTGAAGAGGGGCTCCACTTGCACTTCAAAGTAGGATAATAAAGTGATATGGTGTCTGGGCATGCTTTAAAATAATTCAACAAAAGTAATTCAATTAAGAATAAAAAGAAACAGGAAATGTTGCAAATCATTGATAACTTTATCTCAGGATCAAGGGTTGCACTGATCCTACATGGCACCACTCCTGCCACTTTCTCGTGTTTCATAATTTCTCATAAGAAAGAAAATGTATTCACGGAACAAACACCAAAATCCTTGCAAGTGTGCCCAGGATGTCTCCTCCGATTTGTGTAACTTCAAAACGCAAACAGATTTCAACAAAACCTTCCTGCCTAAACCATCTCTGTGCTTCAACAGCCACTTTGTAAACAAACAAACAGACAAACAAACAAAAACCGGAATGATTAAGACAGGGGATTAGGAGACCAGCAAATGAAAGGAGCATTTGTTTTTGGAAGAAAGGACACAGGCCCAGGGCCAGGCAGTGGGGGCCCCTGGCAGTGCAGAGATTCCGTGGCAAGTCCCAGGGAAGTTGGGGGCAGCCCTTCTCGGAAGGAAGAGTTCTCTGGTGGGAATAATAAATCAAGTACGGGGGGGGGCGGGGGGGGCGGAGACCAGAATATCTGGGCACTAGTCTGGCCCTTGTCACTAACTAGTTGCGTGTCTTCGGGATTGTCACTTGTGTATTCACTCATCAAGCGGGGTGGGGGGAAAGACACGTGGCCCAGTGGCCCCCGGGTTGCTTCGCACCTCTGGGGCAGAGGTGACTAAACGAGCCCAGGTAGCACCATCCGGAGACTGGTGCGCGCTGCACGGACGTGTTTCGGAGCCGCTGGCGAATGCAGAAGGGCGGAGGAGGGTTGGCGTGCGTGCACGGGGAGACGCGCACTGCAGGGGAAGGGTCAGCAGGCACCACTGTGGAGGGGAGGTGGGATGCCGACCTTCACAGACCTGATATGGCCAAAGCGCAGGGGTTCCGGGGTGCGGGAGGGGACGCAGCTGGGGAAGTGGGCAAGGCCCAGCCACTTGATGGTTCATTCAACAGTCATTATGGGGCACTGACTGGGCGCCAGGCAATGTGCCGGGGACCGGATAGAGCAGGGAACAGGAGAGGGAAGAGTTCCCACCTGGGCAGACGTCACACGGATGCAGGTGAAGGAAAACACATTAAAGGAGGCCAATGAAGACAGAGAATGTCCGCCTACATGTTGAAAAGGGCTAGAGCGAAAATTCACCGATGGGAGGGGCATCGGGAGTTTCGGGGACTGTGGTTTCAGTTTGAACATTTGAAACACATCCTGGAGGCAAAGAGGAATGAGCTGTGCTCGTAGCTGAGGGAAGAACATTCTAGAAAGAGCTTATAGGACCGTGAATACCAAGAGGAAAAGCTTTGTTCCCACAGCTTTGGAGACCATAGATTTTAGCCCGTTTCCAAACCATCCAACTTCACTTGTTATAGGACTGTTTTCATAGTTCTGTGTAGCAGGTGGGTGGAAAGAGGCAGGGAGGCCAACCAGGAAACAACCCCCAAACTTCCCACATAGGCCGTGTAAGGGCCTACATGGGAAGGGCCGTGGTGTGGCAGGGGAGGGCTTGAGGACAAGATGCAGAGAAACACTTGGAGCTGGTGGGAGGGATGGAGCCTGGCCCGGGAGGCGGAGCCTGGCCCGGGAGGCGGAGCCTGGCCCGGGAGGCGGAGGGCAGGGTGAGAGCGGGCCACAGTGACCTGCCGCTCTGGTTTCCATAGCGGGGAAGGTTATAGGGGATGTTCGAGGTGGCCACCTACTAACGAAGCCCGATCCTCAGTCACATGTCTTACCATCAGGTGCCACAACTCGCGCTTGGACAGGGGGGTGAGCCCACACACCCAGCTGCCAGCAGCCACCTTGCTCTATGAAGGGTGGCTCCTCGCGCTCCAGGCCACAGCAGCTTGGCCTCACCCCCTGGGAACAACCGACCCCAGGTCACCAGCTGGAGACCCTTTAGTTTGAAAAGTGCGCCCTGGTCCTGGAAGGGGCGCTGCAGTGAAAACTTCAGAATGGAGGAGGTGCTGCTGTGGCCACGAATTAGCCAAAGAGCCCGGCTTTGTTCCCTGGCGCAGGGTGGCTGTACAGCCATTTGTATCTGTTCGGCTCCATTAGGCTAATTTGTTTGCAGATATAAATTAAAGCTACTGCCCCAAACCCACCATGCTGCCTTCTCACAGAAGCACCCGTTCCGTGTTTAATGAGTTAGCGGGCTTTGTCGTTGCAGATTTTTTTTTTTTTTAAATTTAATGCTCATGCTACATCCTGACCCACTGGAGCACAGAAATAATTAGCAGTGTGTTATGGCGCCGTGTGTGCAAAAGCCACACACACGCCTGGGGCGGACCAAGCGTCTAGCTGCTTCCCGATGGGGCACGTGCCATCACACTCTCTGCATCAGGAAGCACTTGGCCACCGGGAAGCTCTGCCAGGCACCCCACTGCCCCCTGGGCTGTATCTTGGAGTGCCCACATATTAGGACCATGCTGAAGCACCGACAGCCGTCTATCGGGGGCTAGGCGAGGACCAGATGAGGCTGGTCGATGTAGAATAAGCCCCATCTGTGGCTGGAATTGCCCAGGATGGCAGAACGTCCTCCTCCCCGGCACAACTTTCCCTCACCTGCTGGGGCCTCACAACTGCACCGTCAGTGGCTGGATTGACTGTGTTAGGACGCTGACTCCCCACTAGGAACCAGCAAGCTGGCCACCGGATTTGTGGGGCCCCTGCAAAGGGAGAACGTGGGGCCCCTTTGTCTAAAAAGTAAAAGAAAGAAAGTATAGTGAAGAAACTAACATGTAAAGTTTTTCCCTTCTTTTCCAGCCTCTCCCTCAACTTGTTATGGTATATTTGTATTTGCTGTTTAATGTCACACTAAGTTAAACAAAACAGAAAAAATAAAATTTTTCATTGTTAAAATGAATTTTTACTGCTCATTGTTATACAGTGAAATGCCAGTTTTAAGGGCAAATAGAACTAATTTAATGGGGGCATGAAATCACCCAAATGACACAATTTGTACTTCATAGCTCACACATGCTTGCGAGTTTTCTTCTGACCAGAATGAGGAAATGCCACATAAAATGCACTCACTGACTTCTTGATCATGACCTTCTGCCACCCGCTCTGTGTTTGGGCCACTGAGGAATAAGGAACGGAAGAGAACCTACGGCTGTCCTGTCTTTCCCTCCCCTGGGCGGTCACTTCCAGAAGCGTTTGCCTAACACAGGTAGTAGTGATTCTCGTGCTGGGTTCTTAACCCTGGCAGAGGCAGCATGGCCGTGTCAGACCTTAGCGTCAGAGGGAATGAAGAAGGAAACAGGAACTCTCCGTATTGTCTTTGCAAGGTGTCTGTTCACCGAGCTTTATTTTGAAATAAAAAGTTTATTAAAAAGAGAAAAGACTTTCTTAGCACAATTGGAATTATCTTTTTAATTGTTTGTTTTGAAGCATTTAAGGCAAGGGTGTCAAACTCATTTTCACCAGGGGCCACATCAGCCTCGAGGCTGCCTTCAAAGGGCCGAATGTAACGTTAGGACTGTATAAATGTAACTACTGCTTAACTAGGGGCAGGGAGCTTGGCGCTGCCGCAGGGTAGAAACAAGGTGCCGGGCCTGATGAAACAAGGTGGAGGGTTGGATTCGGCGCGTGGGCCTAGTGTGTGCCACCTGTGATTTAAGGCGTTACAGCAGCACTGGCCTAACTTGCCTGGTGAGACTCACCTGGGTGAACCCCTGCACCGGCGTCCGGGAGATTCCAGTGGATGAGATTCACAGTGGAACCTGGGATGGACTTTTAGCACGAGCTCACCCCGAGGAGTCTCATCAGACCCATCTGTGGGATACGGCATCGGAGTGCCATGGAATTAGAATAGTTTTCGGTCGGGGATACTTTGGCTCACCTCCCAGGGGTGTGAGCTTCTTGATTTGCCAGGTATGGCCGTTTAGGCACTCACTTAACTTCTTACACATAAATGAGGGGAGTGCGAAAACCTAGCCCGGGGCCCCATGCTCCTAGGTGTGTATGGACCACACACCTTACATTCTGATTTTTCCTTCTAAGGAGAACATCAGAGGTTAGTAAACGGTGACCAGGTGCTTAAACAAGCTGCACCGAGACCCATGCATGCCCTTTTCCCAGGAGGTAACTAACAGTGAGGCGATAGGATATATAACCTCCTCTCCAAGTGTCTTTTAACTTAGAGGTTATACTGGCTCATTCACTTCCTGATGGATAAGGGAGAGACACTGGCCCTCCTGGAGTCCGAAGGAGGACAGAGTCAGACTGGACGTGCCCACAGGGCTCTGCCCAGAGGGATGGTCGCCTGACAGCCTGTACAAAGGGCCCACACACAGATGCAGCGAGTGAGCAAACCTCTTCTGAGTGGCCATTCTGCCGGCCGCCCCCAGTGCCGGCCTCAGAACAGCTGAGACGCCAGGTGGGATCCCTCCTCTGGCCGGGCCCAGGAAGCAGTGTGGGCAGAACACCAATGCTGTCGGGCGCCACACTTCACGGGAGATAGAGGGACAGTACAACCCTTCTGTTGCTTTTTGTCTCTTGAGGTCCGGAAATTTCCAGCTCTCTGTGATGGAGAGACTGACCCCTAGTTTCGACAAGACCTGTGACAGGGTGCTACACATTGCTAGTTCTCTCACCACTGATGAAATGATACATTACGTTTGTATCTGTGAACATCTTACAGAGATTTTTTTCCAAGATGGTGAGAAGATAGATACCAGACCAGGCGTTGCCCCAGAGGCAAATTGGATGAAGCGGTAATAAAGGTTTGAGGTTTAAGATGCAGCTTTTGGCACAAGGTCTTACAGAGAGGGCATGCCAAGAGCTGTGGAAGATGGTCAGGGGAAGGGAGGACCGTCCTTTATATAAGGTTAGCGGTAAGGCCACATTTACGTCCAGGTCTACTCTGTCCATTCAACACACATCTAATGGGCCTCCTCTCGTCATGGTGTGTTAGAGCTATTCACGATGCTGTCCTCAGATGCCACCCCAACGCACGAGCATGTTGGATGGCAATGTCCTGGGGCTCTTTAAACATACACACAGAGACACACACACACCCACTGAAACCAACCAGAGCAACTGGGAAAACTGCAGAGCACCCATGAAGTGTGGGAGGGCAGCTGAGACACAGGAAGGGGACATCTGCCCTGTGAAACCAAGGCAGCAGCTGGCCTGTATCTCCAGGGGTGGACAGTCTCTGGTCTCCGCTTCTCGCAACATCTACGGTTCACGCCAAACTACCCCGCCCCTCACTTTCCACCTCTCGACACATGTGGTTAAAGATGGTGGCCTGGAACCCCACAGCTCTGCCAGCTCCAAGCTCCCGTAGGACCAAACAGCTAGCTGACATTCTAGCTCCCGGAGCCAGACTCTGTCGTGCCTGGGTTCACGTAAAGTAAGCTTGGTGAGTGCCCACAGTCCCTCACGGGGAGGGGAGCCATTCTCCAAGAAGGGGGCTTGATCTCAGGAGGTGCTATATGCACTGCAGGTGGAGGACACCCTGCCGATTTAGAAAACTTTTAGAGTTTTTATCACCTCTGTCCACCAGTTCTGGGCTGTGCCCTTGGATGCTGGGTTCTGGATGAGAGGGAAAACCAAGTGAAGGAAAGACAGCAATGACCAACCATTTTAACTGTACAGCTGTCTGAAAAGTAGTCTGCAGATATATCCAGACTGCCTGCGACGTTACTTCTCCCTTCACATGCCTGTCATTCACAGAAGATGCTCTTCTCCGAGTCCCCCCCGACGGCACGCAGGAGGGCCGGCCCCGCGGCCAGGAGTCAAGTGCCCGACTCAGAGGCGGAAGGCAGGGCCCAGAGAGGCTGCAAACCTGCGCACAAAGGAAGAAAGACAGGGTGGAAAGGTTAGCAATGAAAAACGATCTGATAGCAGGAAAGCTGGCTCAAATTAGGGAGACAATGCAAGCCTTGACATTCTTGATGGATGTCAGCGGTTAAGTGCTAGCTGGACCTTCTGAGGTTACCACCTCCATTCAAACCTCAGCCCTGGATGGCAACCTGAAACCCAAGGCCATGGGCAGGGCGCATCTGCGAGCCCAGCAGGGATTAGTGCCGTGGCCTGGGGAGGCCCTTCCAGGCGGCTGCTTCCTCCCTCTGTAGCAGATTCCCGAAGCCAGGTGCGCCCCGGGGGCGACAACAATACCAAGTCATTAAGATAAAATGTTCTTGGCTGTGTCTGAGGCTTTTTCTTTTATGACAAGAACAAAGGGCACGTTGATGAACTAATTGTTGGTGGGGGAAGCTGCTGCTGCTATCTATTATTAAATGAATGCTTAGGATTTTTGTTTGTTTTTCAAATAGCCCCACTATAATTTCAGCTCAGATACTCCAAAGCTGGTGTTTCCTAATTTATTGTCACTTGCCACAGTCCTCTGGGATGCAGTAATTGGAATTTACGGGCATCATGATCATAGGCATGCAAAAGCAGGAGTCTCCGGGAACTGCATCAGTCAAAGCCAGGTCTCTGGCCAGAGAGAGACTTGCCGGGAGCTTTGGATCTCAGCACAGACGATGATGTCGCGTCCCCCTGGCCAGGCAGACTGGCTACTGCAGCTGGTGCACACCAGGCTTCAGGCTGCCTGAGGTCAGCTCTGAGCACCCTCCAGAGCGGCAGGAGCACAGAAGAAGAGCAAGAAAAACACGAGGCTCCAAAAAGATCGCTCCCCAAATAACCAGCTTCTAATCTCAGTGCAGTCAGAAATAGATGAGCCCTTGGGAGACAGGACCTACATACTTGGTTGGAACCAGGAAATTCCACGAGGAGATGTTAAAATTCCATCTTCAAAAGCGAAAAAGCGGATTGACAGCCCACATCCTCTCTTTCTTACACCCAAAACAGGACAATAAAAATGACCGTTTTAGATGCCGTCTAGGGCTACAGGGGTGCTTAGAGGCCGTCTACAGCTAGCCTCCTCCTTTAACACCAGAGGCTCGAATTCTTATCTCAGTGTGATGTTTAAGACGTTTTAAAAGTCCACATCCTCTGAGGATTTGCACTCAAACACTTAGGGCGACAGCGAGGCCGAGTGAAAAGACTAAAACCTGCGTAGAAATTGACTGAGGCCTGACTCCCGTGAGCCCTGGGCATGTTGTTGAACTCCGAGCCTTGACTTTTTCATCTGGAAAATGGGACTAATACTATTATCATCTTCTCTGAAGACTAAGATAATGCACCCAAGTCTCTAGTAAAGCCAGTCTTAGTGGAATTACATTACACCTTAAAGGGAATAGATCACTTATTTTGAAAACGCTGCACTGTTAGGAAGATAAGTGGCAGAAACTACCGAGCTCCTTCAAAGGAGCTGCTCCTTCCCAAATAGTCCCCACCACATTTGAGAACACAGGAAAGGAGGAGGGTCCCTCGGGGAGCACCCCCATATTTCTGACGGCCAAGGACTTTGGGAAATTTTCCCTGGGCAGCTAAAATTCACCTGTCGCTGCGAGTTGGCAAAAGCTTTGGGGACTGAGGAGCTCTTTGTCCCCCAGATATTATTTCAACTCAGATGCCTTCGGGGTCCCTAAAGAGGTGACTGTCCCAACCCGTGATGGGGGCGTCCTACTTCCCTGTCCCACGTCCCTACTCTCTGCGAGAAAAAAATCCAGGGCGCCGCCATTTCCTCTCCTGTTTTCAGGTCCCTTCCTGTTACCTTCAATTAATAACCAGGAAAATACTCCCAAATGAATCAGTCATCTGGAGATTGAATTCTGTAATGGGCCGAATTTGCCTGCCCACCCCCCACTGTGCCCCAATTCAGATGTCCCAGTCCTACCCCCAGGACCTTAGAATGCGGCATTATTTGAAAATAGGTTCACTGCGGGTGGGACGACTGTTAAGACGAGACCTTGTTGAAGCAAAGTGGGACCCTCCTCTGAGACAACTGGTGTCCTTATACACAGGGAACATTTGGACACAGCCAGGCACAGAAGGGGACCATCATGCGACAACAAAGACAGAGATGAGGCGGGGGCATCTACAAGCCGAGGAATGCCCCAAGATGGCCAGCGAACCGGCAGAAGTGAGGGCAGAGGCTTGGAGCTGATGGCCCCTCACAGCCCAGAAGGAACCAACCCTGCCGACACCTTGACCTTGGATTTCCAGCCAACAGAAGTCTGAGACAATACTTTTCTGTTTTTTAACCAGCTGGTTTGTGGTACGTTGTTACAACAGCTCTAGCAAATTACAACAAATGGCAATCACTTCTTTCTGGAAATAAAGCCTCTCTCACCCCCATAACCTTGCCCCAGGACTGCCGTGGACCTGTGCTCCCCTCACATCCTTCTTCCCACAGCAGCTTTCCTGGGGCTCTGCCCCCCCTGTCACCTAAGCAGGCTTGGCACCAGCTGTGAGCTCAGAGTTAGCCTGGAAACTCCAGGCCGGAAAGCAGTTAGCACCCTGCTGGGGTAGGGGGTGGGTGAGACAGCCGAGCGGGCATCATCCAAGGTCACATCCCTCACCTTTGGCCTCCCTAATCAGATGGCAATTTCAGCCCCAGAGATGATAACACAGATTGTCCAAGTTTTGCAGCCTAATTCAGTGCCCTTATAAGGAAAAACTATGTCCCTTGAAGTCTTGCAGACTGGAGTGGCTATTGTGAATCTAAGCTTGCAGTTGAGAGACTAGGTCAGTAAAACTAAGAAAATGGTAAAAGAGGAAAGAAAATGTAAGAAACCAATCTTTCTCTTTCTCTCTCTCTCTCTCACACACACACCACATCACACCTATACATACAAATTCTTTTCCACAGGACTGTGCCTCCTTTGATGGATATGTCTGCACAAGAATAGAGATATTGGTTTCTGCGCCCTGGCATAATGGTGATGAATGGCCAAGGTCAGCAACTCCATCAGCCATTGAGACCACACTCTCTGGCAACTGCTGATAATCCCTTACCTGGTGGGGCTTACTTGCCTCTCTGTGCCTCACAGTGTCACTGCAATGTCCCTTATCTCACGAAAACACTTGTCTTTTTGTATCTTCCCAGTACAAAAATAAATTCATCAATTATTGTTATGCCTTGGATTTTTTAAGAAGTCTCAGTTGTGATTTTTGTGGGGGAGGAAGTTTCTGAAGAATGGGGGCGAGGTGGAAATAGAGTCGACGGTGTACATGAAATACTTTTCTGCTTCGCATCCTAGAAAGCAAAACCTCAGGCTTTGGTGTGAGATCTTTGCTGAAAAATTTCTCCTACCATAACTCCTTTCCTAATGGGACTAAAGCTTAAATTAAAAACAGTTTTTACTAACACTGACTGAGAATCTACTATGTGAAATGCACAGGGCTAGACAGCAGGAATACCAACATAGATGAGGCATAATCCGAGATTTTTTTCCCCCAAGCAATATGAAACCTATGAATAGTACACAAAAAGAGGAAATGCATGCTAAGTTTCCCCAGTGTTCCCTTTTTGAGGACTGTATTCATGTATTAAAGATAGAAAAAGTGGAATTATATTGTACCCGCCAAATACCATTTTACAGCACCCATCCATTGCTCTACATTAGTCTATGGGGTGGAGCTACAGCTCCTAAATGACCTGCCCCCACACAGGTGTGTGCCCCTGACGTCAGCAGTGCCTGGCACGGGAGTCTCCACGGGGAACAGCTGAGCAGCCGCCTTGTGGCTCCCGCCAGTCAGCAGGCAGCCAGGGGCTCCACGCCAGCCCAGCACAAGATGGCAGCCTTGTCCCAAGGGCGTGCACAGACCAGCAGGAAGGACCAACCCCAGAGCCCACAGGAGGGACCCGTCCAGGCCAAGACAGAGTGACCGATGGACTACCTGTCTCTCATCACATATTTAAGGAAGAGGGATGGATCACGGACAAGGCTTCAGAAAACCAGGCCGAAGACAAAGGCCAAAGTACTCAGAGGCTGTATTTAAAGTGGTGTGTTAGGGAAAACACGTTTGAGATGAGTCGTAGGAACAATTCCCTGGTGTGTTACCATTGTCCTGTGCGCTCAGAAGGCGGCAAGAGTCTCTTGCAGCCAGACAGCCTGGGTTCAAATCCAGGCTCCGCCACCTGCCCACACAGGGAGCTCAGTCAGGACACACAACTTCTCTGCGCCCCAGTTTCCTCGTCTCTGACGTGAGGATAGTAACGGGACCTGCCTCGGAGGGTTATCATGGGGGCTTCGTAAACCAGGGTAGGGCAAGCCCGTACAACAGCGCCTAACGCAAAGTAGATGCTCATAAGAGTCTGCTAACTAAAGTAAATGCCTTCCTGGCTTCCCTAATACCAACACCTGAGTTTTACATAAGCAATTTATGTAGCCCCCACTTCAAGTCTTTACCTACGTGAAATTACACGCGTATAGAACCAAGATAAGACTCTGAAACGCAGCCTCTCCCTTCATAAGGGGTCCTGTGTTGTCAGTTAATAATACCTTTGATGCAACGTCAAGACAAAGTACGTTGTTTTCTCTGTGACGGTGAGCTGCACGGGGTTTGCTAATTCTCTTGAATACTCCCAATTGATCCAGTGATTTAATGCAATACAAATCAAAATCCCAGGCATTTGGGTTTTTTGTAGCAATAACAACTTGATTTTAAAATATATATGAAACATCAAAAGAATGATATGGCCCAAATCACCTCTGACAAAGAAGAAAATCTGGATGATTCACACAACCTGATTTCAAGACTTACTATGTAAGCAACACACACACACACACACACACACACACACACAGCTTTTCCTGTTTTGTGCTTAATCCTCCTTGGGCTGTTCTTCCTTACACTTGGTGGTACACTCATTATCCCTTCTTATTTGCTTCTTTAAAGAAAACAAACACCACTTTAAACTTATGAAAAAGGTTGCTAGAATATTTCAAAAAGCTCCCGTCTACTTTTTAACCAGCTTCACCAGTTGTTGCTGTTTCGCCCCATTTATTTTCCCATTCCCTCGACTATTTAAGAGGGAGCTGTAGGCATCGCGCTCCTCTATTAAGTGTCTCAGTTCTGATTCCTAAGGACAGGGACATTCTCCTAAATAACCAAAGTACCACTATCAGGACCTGAACATTTAACACTGATAACATGCCATTATCTAATCCACAACCCATATTCCAAAATCAGGTGTCTCAGAAATGACTTTTTAGCTGTTATCCCCCTGGTTTAATGCAGGATCACGCATTGCATTTCCTTGTCATGTTATCCTCTCTCTCTCTCTCTCTCTCTCTCTCTCCATTTTCTTTGGTTTTGGCTTCCTTTAAACAGGAACACACATAAAACAAGGCTATGTACTGACGGGTTGAAGGAAATGTTGGGAGCAGAGGCTGCTGAGAACCTAGCTCTGAACTTCCCCCAGGAGCAGTGGTCTCGTCTTCACTAATTCAGAGTTCGCTGAGACATCCTGCAATGTAACCTCTGTGAACAAGGAGAACTGATGGTTAGAAGGAGCCACGACTCACAATGGTGGCTGGCTTTGAGGTCAGGGTGTGGGGAAGGAAATTGGGGGCTTTGTCTTTAGGGATGTTTAAGGCCGAAAGCAAACATCACAAAATGTTAACTGTTATTGAGTGGTGTTAATAGGGGTGCTTGCTATTATTTGCAATCATTTTAATTGCCTAAAATAAACATCTGTACAAGGAAGCACAGTTGGGAGGGAGGGGGATCAGAGGGTGGTCGCCGGGAAAAGTGTATCTCCACACGCTAACTACAGTGCACATAGACTGAGAGTCAAGTGTAAGCTCAGCTGTAATCAAAAGCAGTAATCCCGAAAGGTGAATCACTGCTACATGGCCTCAGCTGGGCTTAACACACAACAGCCTGCCCTGTCTCAGCACTGGCATTATAAAGCTCTGTTGAGTCTGAACGAAATATGTCAGGAGATGCTATTGCTTGAAATGCTGGTGCATGCCAATTTATTTCTGTCTAGCTTCTGATGCCAGTTCACAGCCACACTATAAAGCCTGTGTCAATAAGGAATCACGCCACTGGTAGCTTAAAATCCCTCAAATAGATGTAATAGGACAGTTAGGTACTTTGCCCCAAGATAAAGAGACCAGGTATCAGAAAGCTACATTTCCCCCTATTTCAGCAGTTAATGTAGCTATAATCTCCAAATACCAGTCTCCCAAGCAAAATGGAGAGAAGGCTATTTGCCACATGATGGAGAAAGATAAAGTGACATGAAATCCCTAGGGGGGAAAGCCCTGTGCAAAGTACCCTTTTAAGTAAACCAGGAGTAAAAACGCACTGGCAGATGCTATCGGCGAGGTAATGGGAATGGGGGTGGGGCACCACGCAGGCAAGACCACTTAGCCAGTCCTTAGTTCCGATCTAAAGGATGAATTGCTGTATGCCAAGAGTTTCATAAACATAGAAAAGTTTGCTCAAAGACTAATTTATTCACCTTTGTTAAGTAAAGACGAAGTACTTCAAGAGCTACCCTTCCACACCAAATTTTAGAAGGGGCTCTATCAACCAGAACAGGAAAGGAAGGGCTGCTGTGATGTCATGATCTGAATTTTCTGATGGTTAGGGCTCGAGCACACATGTCTCGTCCCTGAAATTTCTAGAGTCTCATACAACCTGTTGCCCTGGGTGCGGCAGGGGGATTCTGCTCCTAACAGTACACCTGCAGCGGAGCAGCTTCGCCCTTTGACTTCTGAGCTACAGTTAGGACTCCTGTTTTAAGCGATGCAGATGCCACGAGATTAATGAGCGGCATGAATGCGATGTCAGAGGACCACTCTTCTTTCATCACCTCCTTACAGTCATTCTGTGCTTTGGTGGTGCTATGATTCTCTGAGATGGTGCATGCATGGGATTGAGTAGGATTCTGTTTTGATCCTGGGTTTGGAATTTTGGATACATTGCTGGCATTCGAATGCTTCACTGGAACTCATCTCCAAGTCTCAGGAGCAGACAGGGGAGGGATAAACTGCAAATACCAGGTAATCCCGTGTCTATTTTAATGGTTTCTTAAAATTCAGTAGGTTCCCACGTGGCTGTACTTCTGGTGAAAACCAAGTACGTGGCAAATTCCGGAAGGTGTTCTAATCACACCCTAATGACTGCTCGGCAGCATCACAGAACGCTCTGCCTCCTGAAAGTAGTCATGTTACTGGGCGAGCTGATGGTCCCCCCAAGTGGCAGACGGCTTCGATGTGCCCTTAATCAAACACTCCTACCTCATACCAAATTGATTCTTTTTTTCTTTACAAATTTTATCTTTTCACAAACTTTGTAATGTCAAAAACGACCTCCGGTTCAATATATGTCTTTCTTCTTATTGACCATGTGGGTCAAAGGACTGGACTCTTAATTCAGTTCCCTGTAAACAGCGGACGCTGGCTGAGACCTAAGCATTTTGCTGTCACCGGCGTCTTCATAGCATTTTGACACCATATTTGACCACTGGCTTCTAGAGCCATATCTTGCTTTCCTTGGGCAACAAGTCACATAACCATTTCTTAAAAAGAAGGTCCACACTCTACTGTGGAAATGGACATTTTTTAAAAAATGGAAAGAGAACAGAGAGACTTTATGCTTACGCTTCATTCCCACTGATGGAAACTGCTGTAGAAAAATGCAGTATGTCACAAAGCAAGTGTGTAGAGCACTGGAAACTCCAACAACACAACATCTGTTTAGTATGTGGGTTTATTGACGTAACTGAACACAGCAGTGTGCACAGAGCATCTATTCGTTTCCCACTGAAAGACGTTCCAGGGAAACTGTCCTTAACACAGACCTAGGCACTGAGCATTGTCAGGGATGGTCTGCAGTTTAAAAGGGTGGGGTGCGGGGACAGTCCTTCCCCTGACTTTCAATGGGACTCAGCATCACATGGCTGTGCAAGGGAAAGAGCTGCGAGATGCGGATTGCCCAGTGCATGAGAAAAGCTGGGAGCAAGGAAGGTGCAAGATAGCCCAAGTGTTGCAAATAAGAGCAAACAATTACACCTCTCCCTCGGACCAGGAAGCTTGGAGTCGGAAACAGGCTCTGGCAGCAGACTAAGAATGACAGTCTATTTCCCGTGGTTTATTAAGTTTTGGCCTCACAGATACGACTGCCAGGAAAGCACCTGTACTTTAAGTGGTCTGGACATTTATTCCTCTGAACATAAACAAAGATCAGTTCATTTAGATCCCTGGGTCTGTACTCAGCTGTGGGGACAAGGGCAGGCCTGGCTCCGTGGAGTCCAAACATAAAAGGGGTGGACTGTGGGTGAAGGACCCCTAGATTGTGATAGATTCCCTGAGTCATCAGGGCCCTTAGGGGCTTATAGCCCGAAACGGAAGAGTCACGGTCAGCCTTAGCACCCACACTGCGGCTCCCCAATACCCCATGGCCAATGAATCATAACCATGCTCAGCGTAACCCTGTGCACCCCCTTAGTGAGAATGCTTCTGGACCACACACAGAATCCTTAATGTAAACCAAAGCCACCACAGTTAGTGATAAACGTGTACTTCACACCAGGGCACGAAAGGATCTCGACCAGTCGCAAATGACAGATCCAGTGAAGGACCCCAAGCCTAACTTCACACCGAAAACACTGAAAAGAAATACTGCAATTCTTAACTAAAAGGTAACATTTAATAACAACAGTAAAACACAGGGTGGTGGAGGGACTAATTTGCAAAAACGCAGGGTCATTTCACAGTCGGGTGTAAGTACTCATGACAATCTTCTGGCTTTAGTAGAAAGACAACCACTGACAGACATTTTCTTTTTCACATTTTTTCCCAATAATTTCTCCCCTTCTACTATTTCATAGAGAGTAAGACGTTAATGCGATCAAATACACACGATCAATTGACAATCTCCTTTCGCTCCCCCTTTTGGAAACCTTTGTCACTTCACTGTGCCACCCTGGACAAGCAGGGGACATTGTGCTTATCCCACGCCGGACACATTGCCAGAGGTGCCCCCAGCGACCTAGCACACAAGTGTTCCCTCCGGGGACACCACTCACATACGCCTTACATTCTTGGATCAAGTCTGGCCTTGAAATTTCCTTTTCCACCTATGGGTTTGAAAAAAAGAAGAAGAAACTTAAAAAGCCACAGGAACAACCCTCACAGAGAAATCTTGCATGCAGCCTTCTCCAGAGAAAGCATGTAATCGCCGTTAACCCCAAGGTCAGCAAATGTTCTTGTGGTGTTAATGTTACAAAGGAAATTGTGGAACCTCCCGGCTCAACTGAAATAGTCCTTGAGTTTATTCATCAGTTTATTAAATGTCAGAGCTCTTCACATTGTTGAAAAAAAATAGCGCCTCTAATTATTTAAACATTAAGTTATCCCGAATGTTCTATTAACCACCGTAAAAGAGTTCCTTGGTGAGTGTGTTAAATTGTACCACCTGCTTCCAACCCCCTTCTTGGCAGAAACCACCAGACCAGTGGGGTCCCTTGCCAAGCCTCCTTTGTCATGGTAATAAGCTCCTTTTTCCTTAAATAGAACCAAACACGTCTGTTTGACTCTGAACAAATAAAAAGCACATATCCAAATCTCCTTCTGGCCGTAATGGGGGCACAAGCCCCCTTTTCCACCACCGAGGGGGTGAGGCTATTCATTACAATGCCACCAAAGGCAATCTCATAGCTGCACCAAGGTCTTTGGGTAAAGGCCTCCCACCTCTGAACCCCACCATCCATGTGTCCCCTACTGTTGGCCTTGACCACCAAGTACCATCCATTTACTTCATAAGTGAGTATTGGGGATCAGGGGCAGGGGCAGGTGCCGAATAGGCTGCTTGTCCCCTTTGGCCTCCCTAGCCAAGAGCATGAAAGGGCGAAAGGAGATGGTCAGATAAAAGGAGATCTTCCCCTGAGGTGAGTTGAGGGGCCCCAAGGAGAGGTGGCTCCTCAAGGCCAATTAGATGGTCTCCACACCCCTGGATCTAGTCAGCAAATCGCTGCAGGAGATGGTCTTCCCGCCTCAAGCTGCCACCCGCCCCACTGCCCCCGCTGTCCATGAAGCGGTCACAGGGGAACTCGATCAGGTCCGCCTCACTGAGCGCGCACACGGTAGTGCGCGGCCTGTGCGACTGGAATCCAGAGAAGTCCGCAGACACGCCGGTGCCCATGGAGCGCAGGGGCCGTCGGGTGGAGTACATGTGGCGAACGTGGACAGGGGCCCCTCCCTTTCGCCTGGCTCGCAGCTTCCTCCGCAGCCAGCGGGATGCCCAGGCCGCCAAGGCCAGAAGCACTAACAGCGCGTTGACGGCTAGCAGGGCCAAGGTCAGCAGCTGGTAGTCGATGCTGCTCCGGCTGCCAGGCTCGGGCAGGGTGACCAGCCCCGCGCAGTGGTCCCGGGGGGCCACTGGGCAGACCCGGCCCCCCAGCACGCCCTCCACACACACCAGATAGGGGGTGTCTCCACGTAGCTCGCGCAGCGTGGCCGAGTCGCTGCGCTCGGGCAGGTAGACGAAGCGGTGGAATTTCGGCTGCTGGCCAAAGCGGTCGAAGAGCAGGCGAAAGCGCGCGCCGCCCAGCGGCCGGGGGCTGCGGTGCTCTCGTACTGCCCAGCGCACGGAGGCACTGTCTGCGCCCACAGCCTCCACGGTCAGGTTGCACAGGATGAACTTGTTGAAGTCACACGGGTCGGACACCAGCGGCGGCAGGCCGACCCCGCCGTCGGATTGGGCGGCGCTCTCCTGCTGCTGCCCGACTAAGACCTGCTTCGCCGCGCGCTGCCAGAGGTCGCCGGCGGTCAGTGGCGCAGAGGCAGGCGCAGCGGTCGGGGTGGGCGCCGGGTGGGCAGGGTCGGCCGGCGTCGGACGTCCCCTCTCGGGCTTCTCCAGCAGGTCCAGGGGGTATGGCACCGCGCCTGCCACAGCAGCGGCGGAGGGGCCCGGCTGCTGGAGGCCTGGACCCCATCGGCTCAGCTTCAGGGTGCTGCGGTTGCTCCAGAGCTCCCTGGCCGTCCCATCCCGGGGCACCCCAGGCAGAAATCGTCCCCGCTGCTGTGGCTGAGGCTGCAGCGGCAGCTCCTCTATGAAGCCACCTGCAGGGGGCTCCATCTTCTCCCTCGTGACAGTGGGTAAGGGCCGCCGCTTGCCTCCCTCAGTTGGAGAGACGGAGGGTGAAGGATCCGCGCAAGACCCGTTCTGCAATTGTAGGTCGTCCAAGTAATCCAGGTACTTGCCCCTCAGGGCAGGGGGGTGGCGACACTGCACAAAGACGGTGAGAAGCCGGCCTTGCGAGTGCCAGTCGCCCATCCAGCGCTTCAGGCCCCGTAGCCGACAGTCACATGTCCAGCCGTTGCCGTCTAGGTCCAACCGGTAGAGGGCCGGGCTGGCGGCGAAGATGTCCCCAGAGAGGGCGCTGAGCGCGTTGTCGCGCAGGCTGAGTTCGCGCAGTCGGCCCAGGTGGCCGAAGATATTTGGGTGCAGAACGGACAGCTCGTTGCCACTCAAGTCTAGCGCCTCCAGGTTGTGCAGAGGTTCAAGCAGCTCAACGGGCAGCTGGCTCAGCCGATTGCTCTCCAGGCGCAGCTCACGCAGGGCCTCCAACCCCCAAAAGGCCTCCGGTGCCAGGTGTGTGAGCTGGTTACCCCGGAGGGAGAGTAGGCCGAGGCGCGGCAGGTGCTGGAAGACGCGCGGCCCGAGATGCTGCAGGCTGTTGTTGGAAAGGATGAGGGTGGAGAGGGAGCGCAGCGGTGCGAAGGTGGCCGCGTGGCGTAGGGAGGGCTGCAGCTCGTTGGCAGAGAGGTTGAGAAAGCGCAGCTTGCCCAGTTGGGCAAAGGCGTTCTTGCCCAGAAAGCGGATCCGGTTGGACTCCAGATGTAGGTAGAGCAAGTTGCCCAAAGGGGCGAAGACCGCGTCGGGCAGCGCCCCCAAGGCATTCCCGTCCAGTCGCAGCTTGACCAGACTCTCCAGGCCCTCGAAAGAGCCTCGGCTCAAGCGGCCGATCTCGTTCCCGTTGGCGTAGAGGATGCGCAGCTTGCGCAGCGGGGCCAGTGTGCCTGGGACGAGCGCCTGCAGGAGGTTGTTCCCCAGGTAGAGTTCCTCCAGTCGCGAGAGCTTCTCGAAGGTCTTGGGGTGTAGAGAGCGGATCTGGTTGTACTGCAGGTCCAGCCGTCTGAGCTGCCCCAGGCGGTGGAAGTCGAAAGCAGTGATGTTGGTTATGAAGTTGCCGCCGAGGCTGTAGGTGAGCACCTCCTGGGGGTTCGGCAGCGAGCTGGTCTTGGGCACGGCGCGGAGCCCCCTGTTGGTGCACAGGAGGTGCTGGGGATGCTGGCAGTCACAGCGCTCTGGGCACACCGGCTGGGCCCGCGGCGGGAGAACGAGGCAGCCGCACACCACGAGCAGGAAGCGCACAGCGCGGGCAGCCTCCATCGCCGCCCGCCCTGCGTGCAGCTGCCGGATCGTCCTCTTGGCCTGCCGGCTCTGTGTCTCCTCTGCATTCCCTTTGGCCTGGCCAGAGACGCTAAACAGCCTCTTTCGGGACTTTGCTGTGCGGTCCAGCCCCTCCTCCGCCCTTTGTCCGGTGGCTGGCCCAGGCCTCTGCAGGAGGGCTTCGCTCAGCCAAGTCAGGCGGCGCAGGGCGCTCCGGGAGCTCCGGGTGCTACTTGTTGCATCTCTGCAGAAAACTGTTTCTTCGGGTGCGCGTCGTGGGGCGGAGGGGGGAGCAAGAACTGATCTTTTTGTTTGCAGCTCGAGTCCGGAGAGCTGGATTCCCTGGCACGGATTCTCCCCGCCGAGTGGATTCCCCAGCTGCAGGCAGGCGGGAGCCCTTCCAAGAGCTGCTCAGGGCGCGGCTTGGCTGCTGCGCCCCGGCGGGAGGCTCGGCCCCCGCAGCCCGGGCCTCCTCGCGGGACCGGGAGCGCTGTCTCGGTGGAACAGCCGGGGGAGGAGCTGAGGTGCGCAGGCTGCGTCCGGAAGGGACCCAAGTCGGCGAGTGGCGAGTAAACCGGGCGGAAATTCGTTCTTCCCACACTCAGCCCCCAGGGATGCAGGCGGGGAAAGAGGAGACGGCGGAGGGAGAACAGACCCCGGCTGGGGGAGGGGGAAACGCTAAGTGGCTCCGCGTCTGGTCAGCCCAAGCCGGGGACGCCAAGTGAGAAAAGTAGGGATTAAAAACAGCTGTACGGGGCGGACACACTGGGCTGGGGGCGGGGGTGGATTACCGGTGGAGCAAACGGGATTTGCAGACAGAGACCTTTTTATTTTAGACCAGGACACCAGTCGCTTGGGAGCAGTGGGAGCTCGGCTTATCTTACTCGTTTTTAAAGCACTTGCTCCTCCAGGTGCCGCCCTGGGGGAAGGTGGGGCGGCGCGGAGTCCGCCAGCATGCTACAAAAGTTTTGGGGAGCACACGGTTGTCTGCAAGGAGCTGTCGGCCGGCCGCTGTCAGGAGAGGCTAGGCCAATGCATTCAAATTGCCGCGTGTTTGGGTTTGGGGCAATGCGCTACTGGTCGCGGAGTAGAGGCACCGCCCCCTTAGGGATCCGAACTGAAGGCCCTTCTGTAGGCGAGAGCGAGGAGAAAGCTCAGAACTGCTTCTACCACCGTGAGAGTGTCTCTGCCAGATTTTGGTGATTTAGTCCCTTTAATTTTCCTCCATGGGGAAGGCTCTACAGATTGGATAGATAGATAGATAGGTAGGTAGGTAGGTAGGTAGGTAGGTAGGTAGATAGATAGATAGATAGATAGATAGATAGATAGATAGATAGATAGAGAGAGATATCCCTCCAAGAACCTCAGGTAACTGCTACCTGCTGGGGCAGGAGGTCCCTTCTGCTCCAGGTCTGGGCCTGCAGTGATCTGTAGAGTCTTTAGCCCCCAAAGTCCTCAGGCCGGGTTTAGTTGGGAGAGCCTTACTATTGAGTGTCAATAGAGAATGGGGCAGGTACCCGTGTCTCCTTTAAGGGCAGCCCCTGCTGAGGATGAGGATTGGGCAAGGAAGGGCTGCTAATTATGCTTTGTTCATGCAAACTGTCTTGCTAAAAATAAAATAAAGACCCCTTCTTTCCCTCACCCCACCCCAAAGTGTTCAGAAAATGTAATTTTAGTGTTCGGAAAACGTAATTTGAAGGAGGTACTCTGCAGACAATGAAAGGCAACAGACGTATCTAGAGGCTGGCAGTCTAGTGGGAAGGACGAGGCATGGAAGGCACAGCAGTAACATAAGGCAGTCTGTGAGAAAGCTGCTGAGATGCAGATGGGGTTCCGCAATTCCAGGGTTTGACAGTGATTCGCTGCCTCATTTAGCCATTCGTAGAGGCAAGAGACAGAGACAGTCGCTGAACTTAAGCAAAGATGAGATCATTGGCAGCATGGTATGTGAAGACTTGGGTGATCAGGGGCCTGGGCTCCAGGGTGATGGCTGTCGCAGAACTGAAGGTGGGTAGTGAAATGCCCATTCACGGCACAGCGAAGGAGCACATCAAATTTGCCCGTGATTTGCTTTGAGTTTTCAGGTTAAGGATGAACTTGGAGAACCAAGTCTCTGTCATTAAGACGAAGGATGAAGCTAGCCAGGTAGCTGGTGTTCCGTTCTCATTGTGAGGATCTCCTGAAACCCTTTCAGTTGCTGACTCCTGTCCTCTTTAAGAAGGTATGGCTGCCCTAGGGGGTGAGGCCCTCTAGGGCAGCTTGCACTGGGCAGCACAAGCTGTCTGTTCTGGTCTCACTCCCCAGATGCTGGTGGGAGGACCTTCAGTCTTTGCTGCCTATTTTTCAGAGGAAAGATACAAAGAAGCTGCTGGCTTTCCAGTCCCATCACCGGACCCACCTGGCGTGGGACTGTGGCAGCATCTGGCTTGAGCCCATGACCTCGGGACAACAGACAGCATTCTGAGCAGGGCAGAGGGTGGAAGCTGAGGGAGGTGTGATGAGAAAGGAGAAGCAGAAATCAGACCCTACTCCTTTGCAAAAGCCTCCTCTTTTTCTGACTCGTCACAGGAAACTTGGAGAGAAAGTGGAGGCAGTGGGCAGCCGCCGTGGTTTAGGCCAATCACTCACTCCCCCGGGGGTGTCTTCCTTTGCAGATGCCTCTAAGAAAGATTTAGAAAGTTAGCAGACCCCCGCCGACAGCCAGCACCCTTTAATGTTCTGGCTGTCTTTGCTCTTATTGCCCAGTGGTTAATATCCTTCTGGAAGTCCTGGATTGCAGGTAGAAATACACCACATGGAGTTGAGTCCTCCTGTGTCCTCGAAGTAACCCATCTGCTGCATGGAATTAACCGTGCTTAAAATAGAGGCAGCGTGCCACCTTGGAAACGAGTATAGATGGTTTCTGATGGGTGTCGCCAGCACCCTGAACCCGATGTCAATAAGAGTAAGATCTTGAGGTCTAGAGAGAAAATGATAACGTGTGTGTGGGTATAAAGTTTTTCTGAAAAAGTGTGATTACCATCTTTTTAAGCAATACTTCCCTTTTAAAAGGCATATAAGCTGAAGTCAACTTTACAAATGAATGACATTTACACACTTCAGAGTCTGTTTGTGTGATATTCCTATGTGCCCCCAGTGGTCTGTGTCTGTGATGCTGCATGTTCAGGGGTTCAACTTATAGTATTTTCCTCTCTCCCTTCCAGGAGTGGACGTGGTATTTTGCTTGAATCCGGCAGTACTTCGAGCCCCTGGTAGCGAAGAGCAAAAACTCCCAAACTGCATTGACTTGGAATCCTCATGGCTGCTGGTGATCAGGCAAGAGGCACGTGGTGAGAATTTCGCACGCGCCAAATCCAAGGATGAGTGGTGGGAATGCTGCAAAGGCCCAACCCGGGGCGCACCAGCTTAGTGGCCAGGCTGATGCATAAGGAGCAAGTGGCAGCCAGGTGTGAGCTGTGGCAGCCAGGTGATCAGAGCTGGGGGGTGGAGCTGTGGGGGCCCTGGGAAGATGAACTTGGACTGGGAGCCTGAGGAAGGCTTCCAGGAGCAGGAAGTACTGAGTATTACCTGGATGCAGGTGAGCAGGGCTCTCAGGAGGGAAAGCCGGGGGGTGTGTGCCAGAGAGTGGTTTAGGGACCTGTAAAACTTCTGTCTGAATCTTTGTTGGTGAGACTGTTTTTGACATCTGTGCTTTTTGATACTACCACACACCCTTGCTCATATAGTGACTTCCAAAAAAAATGTTCCCTATTCCCCTCTAAGGATTTCAGCAGGCAGTTCTCATAATCATATTTGTACCATAACATCAAGCAGTATCTCTGTCCAAATAAACTAGGTGCTATACAAAGAAAATGCCATTATCTAGTTCTTGCCTTCTAGAACCTTGAAATATTTGACAGTGGTTTGTGCCGGGTGTGCTGCTAGGACATCCAGACTTATGTGAAATATACTGTACGTATTTTGTAGAGACTATATGCATATACATGTATTTTCATAGAGACCTTACATATGCACATATGTATGAGTGTATGTTTTTGTATATCTATCTGTCTATGGCACTGCTCTTAGAATAGGGCAGCCCGCACCCCTGTTCTGAACCTGGGCATGCTCCAGTCCTTCTCCGGTTGTATTACTCTAAGAGCAGGATTTTGAGCTTCTGAAGGGATGTGCTCACCCAAAGCCCACACCCCCACTCCCGCTCTGGGTTCTGGGGACTCTGGGATTCCCGACTTAACTGCCTATGACTGTGCAGACCCTTTCCCCATCTGTTCTCCTGGGGGCCAGTCAGGCCATGAGTGGATTTGCCCGTAGGGCCGGGGGTGGCCGAGGGGCAGCTGTGCTAAAAGAATCTGGAGGCGTGAGCTGGGATTTCCATCACTAATGCTGGAGTCAGAGCAGAGAGGGGACGTCTCAGGCCCGCAGTCTTCTCTCATCCCGGGCTTGCCCATGTGTGGCATTTCAGGAGGAGAAAGTACTGGATTTAGAAAGAACAAGGAGAAAAATTATAGGAGTCTGAAGGAAAACATTTTTTAAAATGTTAATTCTACTTTATTATCACATAGCCTATACCTAATTTTCTATAAAAAGCAATAGTTTTTAGTAAAAGCAAGGACACAGTTGTCTCCGTTTAAATGCCTGTCTCTCAACGATGTAATGTCTCTGTTTATGGGTGGAGCCAGGCCTGATCGGGTTTCAGGAGGTTCAAGGATTGATTATGCCTAAATGGATAATTTGCATAATCACCAGTGGACATCCAGGAGGGAATGCTGTTCATAAAGGAAACGAGAGCCTGGTCATCTCACTTTTGGAAAGCTTGCCATTTAACTCTCAGGTTTCAGTGGGCGGAAACCCAAGTGCGTTTCTGGGGCAGGGTTCCATGGTACACGAACGCGGTGTTGGGGTTCTCTGGTGTTCTTGCCCAGGCACGGAACCTTCTTGGGCTTGCCACAGTGGATGTGCACTGCTTTCTTCCCCAGCAGGCTGGGGCTTCGCTGAACTGCGGCTGTAGAGGCAGGAAGGATTCCAGGCCCTCTCCTCAGCGGCCCCTGGAGCTGGCCTGAGTTAGGCCAGGCTGGCCTGGTGCAGGACACACTAGGGGGTGGAGCTCTGGCCAAGCCCCCACTGCCGGAGAGGTGGGCCGGCCAAGCCTGGCTGGAGCAGCTTCCGGGGGCTCACTCAGGGCAGCCTGCAGAGACAACACCTGTTTCCTTAGTCCGTGGGAGCCAGCCCCACACAGGCAGTGTGGTCCCTGCCCCCGATGAGGTAGGACCTGAGAGTCCCCAGTGGTTCCCGGCACATTATCAAACGGCTCCCACGACTCTCTCTGTCTGAATGGGCCTCATGTTTGCCCCAGCCTGGGGGGCCGAGTTCTTTGCCTTGGGGATTGGGGATGAGAAAAGGAAAACCCCTGGTTTGCAGTATATGTGCTGATCCCCTTAGGGAAACACAGGGATGCGGAATCCCGGCTAGAAATCAGCCTCACTGACTCAGAATCTCTGGGGGTGAGGCCCTGGCACTTGCATCCATAAGCCACCAGAAAAACTGTATGCACCTGTAATTTTAAGAAAACCAATAGACGGTGTTTCCAAAACACCCGTCACAATTGGCTGATCATGTTGGAATAACAGCAATCATAATGATACTTCTGTAGAACTGAGTGCCGGGCATGGTCTGAGCAACTCTGCACAAAATAAGTCATTTATGTCCACAGCTACCTTGTGAGGTAGGAACGACCGTGATCCCCATTTTACAGGGAAGGAAGGTGAGCAGTGTATTAAAAACACAGGACCCTAGGCCCACCCCCGAGAATGTGATTTCAGAACCCACAGTACAGGGCTGAGGGACCTTTATTTAGCACATTCCCAGGTCAGATTGTCTCAGGATCTGTCACAGAAGGAGAATTCCTAAGGGCTCATTCAGACAGGAAATGTCTCCTTTGCTAGGAATCCAGGCGTGAAAAGAGGAGCGAGACAGGCCGGGCCCGGCTGAGAGTTCGGTGTACCTAAGACGACAGCCCAGGAGGACAGCGCCTTCGAGATGGACGGGATGAGCATGACCTGCTGTAACAGCCGTAATCTTTTGAGAAGAAAATAACGAAGAACTGAAACCTCTGTGGAAAGCACCACATAACATTGTGTGTGTTTAAGGCCATCGACACGGTGCCTGCTTCCTACACGCTGGATTTTACACCCGAGAAAAATGCTTCTTCGCCTGTCCGAAGACGCTGGAGTGTTTGAAACCCGTGTGTATAAACAGATCGAATATCTAGAAGAACTACAGGGAATCGTAGGCATGCCTGGCAAGCTAAAACAGGAAGTGCAGTTGCTGGCTGAGCATAACGACTTAGGGAATCAGGCAAATCCACGTTCTGTTTCTGGCTACACTATAGAGTTTGTTTTTGTGTAACTGAAATGTTATAGCCCTAATACAATGACGTCTTCCCTTAAAATAGAATTGAGTCAGTAGCCTAAGGAAATCTTTTGGGTATAAAAGTGTCTCTTAGTTCTAAGTCAATATTTAAAACTATTTGTCATCTTTGGGAACCAGACCTGTAATTGTATTTTATGGTACAATTTCCCACTACTCTTTTATTTGGATTTCTTCATACCACAATAGCATGTATTTCGCCGTTTCTGTCCCCCCTCCCCGCCCAGCTAGAAGGACAGCAGCGTGCTTTCTTCCGTTTTTGTTATACTCAGCAGCTGTTGTTGAATTGTCAGAGCTTCTATAGAAAGCTGGAAGAAAAAAATGTTTTAAATGTTAACAGTTGTCTTTACATGGTGAGAAAATGAATATTTATACTCTATGTTTCTGGCATTTTCTCAATGATGAGCAATTGCTATGTATTTCTTTGAAATTAATTAAAGCATTTATAAACAAATACTTTCATATCTAGTATCTGGTTTGAACCTCAACATGTGTCTCATGAGACTATTAGGCGAGGATTAGTCCTGTCTCCAATTTGGAGGAGAGGAGGCTAAGAACTCCAGAAAGTTGCAACCTTCTGGAATGTTCCGTCACTATAATGATAGAGTGTAGACCACAATCTAAACAGTTGGCTTCTGGCCCCGGGTGTTTAAAGTTGGACCTTGCTAGACACCCTGTTGATACACGTCTATATGTACAACTAATGAGACCAGTTCAGGGTGCTGTTCAAAATATTTAACCCGGCGGGTACAGCCAGAATGCCAGCCGGTCGGGTTTGGCGCTGCCCTGTCAGGGCAGAGGAGGCCGTGAACAACCAGCCCAGGAGTGCGGGTGCCCCCAGCTGAAAGTGGACTCCCTGTACTGGATTAAACTTTCTGAATGGTCCTTCAGATGTCTCTTTTCTTTTTCCTAGTAACTACGTTATTAAACACATTTGCTCGAGGCTCGGGCACAATAATCAGTCACCTTGAAGTATAGCACACAAAGCCTTCCTGGGCCCAGGCTCTCCCCACTGCAAACTGGCCTGGGCCCTGTTCCTCTGGACCGAAGCGCATTCCAGCCACTCACACTCGGCAACAGAACCGTGGGGAGAGGGCGGGCATGATCAACTTTGACAAAACACGGGCTTCGTTTTCAATTTATAATTCAGAAATCGTCTCCCACTTTCTTCAGGGGTGTGACAGATACATCCAAAAGGAATTTAATTCTTAACACAACTTGATCCGAATTGTTACAACTAATGGTTCCAAAATATTTGCAGGGGGCACCTCTTTGGATGAGAATCGACTTTAAGGATGGGCATCTCACCCTGTAAATTTTTAATGACTTATTACCAAAACCTGACTGTATGCGTGTCCCCCCACTTGTCACCTCACCCCCTGAGCTGCAGATGTCCCCTTATGCTAATGTCACTGTATAGGGAGGCAAAGTCATATCCATGCCATTGGACACTGTGGCTCTGCCCTGGCAAGAAACGGCCTGTCAATCTCAGTAATGGAAACAATCTCTAACCGTCCAATAATTGACTGTATACAGTGTAAAAACCCTCAAAGTGTTTGCAGATTTCATCAAAAGGCCAAATGTTTTTCACTTAAGACCAGGAACCTGGCAGGAAAGGAAATTAGAGGAAGGAAGCCTCCATCCCCTTTCCAGAGTCTCTGTAATTTTCTATAAAGATTTGCACTTTGATTACTTAGTAGCGCCATATGCTGGAGCGAGACTCAAGATCAAAGGCTCCGGCCGCGGCCCTGGATCTCGCCGTGGGCAGGAGCGAGTGTGTCTGCTGGTCTAGTGCTAATGGATGTGTGCGGAGACTCCCCCAGCCCGCCGTGTGTTCCCATTTAATTTCCAAAATACAAGTGGTATGCCTCAACTGTGGATGCTTGTAGCATCATTTTTTTTATTGTCAGCCATCAAACATTGTTGGTTGCAAAAAAATGGTTATTACCACAAAGATATTTGGAACTAAAGAATTTTCAGAAACTTAATGTGAATTGTCAAGTTTTATAGTGTGTATGGTCTTAAAAATTTGGGAAGCAAGGGGATGCTAAACACTCCTTTTCTTTGGTACTGATTTTTTCATTCTATTTTATGATCAAAATTTTCTATAGTGAGTGTCCTTGCAGTTCAAAATCTTTGGTAAAGTGTAGACGATCCCTTACCCACTCCTGCTTTCTCCATTGCCCTTCTGTGTCCTCCTTCCCTATGTTACAGATGGCTTTTCTTATAAACCTTTGTAATGCATCAATCCGGGTCACGGAAACACTCTTGGATAGTCAAACAGTTTACTGTACACAGTGTGACTACCCCCAGAGCCTTTGCAGGTGTCATCAGAAAGCCGAATGTTTGTCATAAACTACCCACGAGGTGTGCATGAGATGATCAGAAGATGGAGACCTCTTGCTAGTTCTCTGACCTTGAACCACAGCTGTCTCTGTGATCAGTGGTTCATTTTCTTATCTATAAAAAGATACAAAGCATACTTGCCCAATATAAGAGTTTTGGGAAATGTATGTGAAAACACTTAGAGACTGTCAGTGTTATGAAAATAGGATTGTTGTTAATACATTTTAATGCCACATGTGCCTTCTCGGAGAGAGTCTGAGACCCTCCAGGCAGGTCTGAGTCTTAGGCACAGCCTTTCGGTGTCTCCTGTGACAGCCGGGACGGGGTCTCTTCTTTCCTCGCAGGCTCTGTTTCCCTCCTTCCGTGTTTTCGTTGCTCTTCTCCAGGCTGCGCTGGTCCAGTGTGCTCAGTGTGCAGTGCACAGGTGCTGTCTGGACACCTGCGCGCAGGCAGATTCTGGGCCAGCTCCGTGACCATTCAGTTTGCACAAGGAAATCGTTTGACTGCTCTGGGCACCTGTTTCTTGCTCTGTGAGGGGATGTGGTTGTAATACGTCAGTATTTGCCCAGAGGGCTCTTATCACTGGTAGTGGCCCCTGTGGAGTTCAACAGATAGTAAGGGGTAAAAGAAAAGGAAGAGGCTCTGAGGTCAGGGCAGGTCATGTACCATGTCTCGATCTCAGAACATTCCGTGTCTCAGTCTTAGAGAGTCACAGTGTACCATAGAATGCTCCAGGCTTTGAGAAATCCTGCAGAAAACACAGAAGGAAATTCATGGGGAGTAGGACTGTTTATCTATTTGAGGGACCCTAGACTAAATGCCCACTAAGATCCCTGCCAGCTTTAAACGTTAAATAATTTACTGATTTTTCTCCACAGAGTATTATGCAATATCATTAGAATTGAAAAATTTCTTTAAACACCATGTTTTATTTAAAGTCCACGTGTTATGCAATGGAAAGTACTTTTCCAGGTTGGGCTTGACCGATCTCAGCAACTCATGGAACTTGCTTGGTTTCACGTCAACCCTCAGTGAGCAGAGTAACACATGCTGAAGTCGTCTCCAGCCTCCAACGGTCCTGGAAAACTTCTTTGCTTTGGTCCCAAGTTGTCAAACTAACAAATTACTAGATTTTTCTTTTCACTAGGATACAGGTGTCAGGACACTGTTGTTGGTTGTAATCACCGTTTGGTATACTGACGATTCTGGGCAACATTACTGCTGAATCTTCAAAGTATTATTTGGCCCCTGTGCTAGCACTACTGGGGTGTCTCCTGGGAAGCTGGCCATTTGGGAAAAGTTCCAACAGCAAAACCCTTAGGCTAATTATTCTACTACCCTTAGGTGTAAGAACCCCGTTGGTAATTAGTGCATGTGCATGACGATTATGATTCCCTGAGGTGATGGAATATAGGAAGTACCATTGTAACCGAAATTCCAGGTGGGTTTCCATCTGTGACAGGTAGCTACAAATGCCTGCCAGAGTAATAACCCCATCAATGACTCGAGTTTACAGTGTTTATCCCATACCCAGCATCATTCTAAGCCCTCTACAAGTATTATTTAACCCACCCACAGCCCCTTGAGGAAAGTAATGTGATTAGTCTTATCTTGTAGATAATGCAAGAGAAGCACAGCAAATGGGTGACAGAGCAGAACTTGAACTCACTAGTTGAACTTGAACTCACTCCAATCTCTGACTGCAGTATGCTCATCACCACTAGAGTCATCTTTTGATGCGCAACATTTTCCTGAATATAGCATCTGCCCTTCCATACACGTTGTTTGAACTGTAGCTTTTTAAAATACGATTGTCAGTGGAAATTTTCTGAGCCACCAATACCTGTTCACTTGTAATTAGGTAACATTTTCTTTACTCTTGCAAAATCCCTACAGTATCACCACTTACAGTGTTGCTTCCTCCTCCATCACTATACTTTTTTTAATGAAACATACCCTTTTGTTGTTCCAGAAGTAGTATATGTACATTGTAGAAAGTCAGGAAATATAGATAAGCAATGATAAGAAAGTAAATACATAATCCCATTGTGGTAGGTTGGATAATGACTTTTCAAGGTATCTGTATCGTAATCCCAAGAACCTAGAGACAGGTTAGTTTACCTGGCAAAAGGGAAGTAAGGTTGCAGGTGGAATTAAGAGTTGACCTCGAGATGAGATAGTAGCCTAGACTACCCAGATGGGCCCAGTGCAATCTCAACAGTCCTTGAAAGTGGAAGAGGGACGTGGAGAGAGGTTCACAGGGATTCTATGTGAGAAGGACTTGATCTGCTGTTGCCGGTTCTGGAGATGAGGAAGGGACCATGAGCCAGGGCATGTGGGCAGACTCTAGACAATGGAAAAAGCAAGGAAACAGATTCTCCCCTGAAGCCCCCGGAAAGGAATGCAGCCCTGAGGTTAGCCAGGCTTACAGGTGGCCACCTTCTCTGCTCACATGGTGGAGAGAGGTCCCTGCTGTCTCTTCTTAGAAGGACACTGATCTCATCATGAGAGCCCCACCCTCGTGACTTCAACAGAACCTAATTATGGTGCCTCCCCAAACCCCCATCTCCAAATACCATTACACTGGGGGAGAGGGCTTCAGCATATAAAGTTGGGGGTGATACATTCAGTCCATAGTACTTGAGGAACATCAAACATAGTTAGCAATGCTTGAATCTCATCGCCAGAGATGCTGTCTCAGTTGATCTGAAGTGGGGCCTGGACATTTGCATTTCTTTTAGGTTCCCTGTAACATGCAGCCGGGGCTGGGGACCACTGCTCTCTAAGCTGCTGGTCAGGGTGCGATCTACGGACCAACAGCATCAGCCTCACCTGGGAGCTTGTTAGAAATGCAGACTCTCTGGCCCCATCTAGCCTTGTGCATTTGACTCTGCAGCAAGTCAAAATCCCCTGTTGATTTGTGTGTGCCATAATCTTTGAAAAATACTGGATGACAGCGTTTTGCATAGACTCACATGTAGCATGAGAACACACTCATGCTATCAATCAATTCCTGTTAGAATTCACATAGATGAGCATTTTGTCAGCAAATTGAGTTTCAGCTTTTTTTTTTTTTTAATCTTGGAAGACTGTTGAGGTGTGGTTTTTGCCAATGAATATTTGTACCTCAATGTGAAGATTTTATACATCACCTATATATTATTGTCTATTAGCAAACAAAAAAGCAGCAAATAGATCCAATATTAAAACAAAATCTTAATGTTTTGAAAATATGCTACCACCCAGCAATTCCTTCACAATGATTATTTCCTTAACTTCACATGAGGTTTAAACTTGATAATGAGATAAAATACACACATGTACTCTAGCTGCAAAAAAAAAAAAAAAAAAGGAAAGAAGTGGCACTTAGCGCAGAGCACGAATACTCTGTAACTAATAAATAATTCAGTGAACTAGGGAAGGCAAAAACACGGAAGCTTAAGTAAATAGCAGAAAATGCCTAATGCTTAGAATATACTTGAGTTTGGGAAATTAGAGGATTATTATTTATGATGCTATTATGTAGCGTAGAGTGCTAATTTTCCAAAGATCTGATTAAAATAAATATGCTTAATCCTAAGAACACAGAAAGGAATGTAGTCTTACTTGCTATTTCAAAAGGCAGTTCAAGGTCTCGTCATCCATCAAGGTCATCAGTGCGGTCTTCAAAATGAATGTGGCTCATGAAAGTGCTAAGTAAGAGACTTCAAGCTGACAGGCACTAAAAATGTTGAGTTTCTGCTTTCCGTTTTCAGAGGGACCTAACGGGGATAGTGCTTTACATTTAAAAACTATTAATTAGAGAAACTTTGTGTTTTTAAGAACTGTTATTTTGAGGAATTTTGTATTTAAAAATACCTTTGTAATTCAGCTTAGGCACATTTTTAAACTTCAACGTCAGGGACAATTTCTGCTTCTGGAAATTGGAAATTGGTCTCTTTTTTTTTCTATCCTGACTTCTTATTTGTTAATGGTATGATTCAATAATTTTCTAAATGGTTTTAGACTTTTGGTTTAGCTTACAACAACTTATATTATGCCCAATAAACTGCAAATAAGAAGAAGAGATGCTAATCTATATAAAATGCACATACGCGTCCCCACACCTCGCGCTCGCCTGCAGAGGAAGGGAGTCTCAGGAATGTTACCTACCTGAATCCCACTTCCCAGGCGCTCAGGGTACACATTCATCTGACTTGTGGTCCGGATCAGCTTGACTAGCTTTCATTGGCTGCCCATTGTGGGCCCAACAGAACACACTTTGTAACTAAAACTCTTTTACATGTGGTATACTATAATTGGGGTTTATATTCCACTATTGCAAATAATTGAATAAAGACCTTCCTGATTAATAAAAATCAGTTTAAAAGGAATTTTTTTCTATTACCTTCCAAAACAACCTAGAAGATAATGGCATTTCTCCCTTAAACGTTGTATAAGAAACTTTTCTTTGCATTCATAAAACAATGTACACAGAGTTGTTAAATTTCTTTTTAGCAAAGATATTTTTCTCTGTGTTAATTTTTAATGAAAAATAATGAATATACTTGTTAAAAATAATCAAAACATTATGAAAGGATAGATAGCCAATGGAAAATAGGCCCCTGTCTCTCAGAAATGTTCTATACACATATAGACATCCATGTTTTGTGTATAACTCTATGTATTATTCCCTGCTTCCCCCCCCCACACACACACAGATAGAATCATACCATGTACTTTTCTGGACTTCATATTCTCACTTAAGTGATTTTGGAGATTCTCCCGTCTAGAACATGTGGGGCAGCCTCATTTTCAATGCTGCATGATATTCCAGGTATGGAGTTAACCAACCATGATCAACATACATTTACATTTTTCAGGCTTTTGATGTTACATGTAAAATTCTAATAAATAACATGTAGATATGTCTGTGCACATAGATGCTGGTATATCTGCAGATTAGAACCTTGAAAATAAACCTGCTGTGTCCAAGAATATGTGCATCTATGATTTTGAGGCATAACGCCAAGTGCCCCTTCACAAAGGTTGGACCCGTGTGCAGTGGCCCTGGGATTAAATACTGTGTCTATCTTAAAGAGCCCAAATTTTCCTTGGCCCGAATCTCTCTTCTAAACACAAGACGTGTATATTGAACAGCTTACTTCACATCTGTACTCAAAACTCAGATATTTCAAATGAACATGTCTAAAGTGTGGTCTTTCCCTAGAACCTGTTCCTCCCACACTCTTTCAGAGAATGGTCATTCCCTCCTTCTAGTCACCCAGACAAGAAACCTCAGAGTCATTCTCGACCCAACTCTGGTTCGCATTCACATCCAGCCATTCGGAAACTTCGTTGGCTCCCCCTGCAGACTCCATCCAGATTTGGACCACTTCTCGTCACGTCTGCCTCCCACGCCCCGGTCCAGGCAGCTCTCATCTCTCACCTGAGTTATTTCAAAAACTCCCAGCCTCCACTCTTGCCCCCACTCCTCCCTCCCTCCAGTGCTGTTCTCTGCAGAGCAGCCGGGAGTGACCTTGTTAACATCTGTCAAATTGCTTCACCCTCTGGTCAAAACCCTGCGATGGCTCCTCAGAGCTGAAAGACTGAATGCGACCTCCCCCCTCCAGGAACGTTCTCTCTCATCTCTTGTTATCTGTCTCCTCTCTCACTCTGCTCCCGTCCCATTGGCTGTTTTGCTATTCTGGTGCCCGCGGAGGCAGAGGCTAATGCATCTGAGGAAAAGAGCAGAATCCAGACATAGACGTGTCTATGTAGTTAAATACTGTATTTAAAATGTGTATTTTATCATGTACCAAAGATTTAAAAAATGGTATATTTTTTAATAAATGGTTTGGGGTCATTCAGGGATGAAACTTGGGCAGCTGCAGAGTCCAAGCCTCCTGGAGGGGTTGCTCCGTGAACTTCCCTTTCATTCCCCCCAGGCTCCTCGTTGGCACCCAGAAGCACGCTGGGGTTGTTTCACACCCTCTGAGGGAACAGACCCATTAGCAGAGTCTCTGGAATAGCCTGGTGTGAGGGGGACCAGGAGGATAGTGTGAGAGCCCACTAGTGAGCTTCTAGGCCGAATCCTCATGGCTCAGGACAGTAATGTCCACAGCTGCCTGTCTCTGTGGTCCTCGGGACCCGGGAAGCTGTGGCTGTGTCTGGGGACACTTGTTCTATCTCTCACCTTCTCTGTGGGGAAGTAACCACCTCTCTGTGTTTCCACATCATTTGCCATGGTAGCTGGTACATGGAACAAGCAGGTCTCAGAGAGTTCAAGTACAGAGCAGCCTGCTTGGTATTTCCCAGTGTTTCTTAGAATCCACCCCATGGGATAGTTCCTTACCGTCACCTGGGTGGAAACCCTGGCAGACCCCTGAGTTCTCTGGTCACTCCTCCCTAACACAGAGGGACCTCCAGTCACTTGAAATCACAACGCACACTCTTGCTTTAGGAATTAAAATTCATATAATAACCAAAATATTGCTTTGCAGAGAAGCTTCCTTCTTGTCCCCTAAGTTAGTGAAAAACATGTGGACGGGGTGGGGCTGCGATCAGCTTCTTCTCCCTTCTCCCACCCACTCAGTGTGTCTATTCTTTCTACGCTGCCATGCCACCCACAGTTTCTGTCCCTTCAGGGTGGGGATGAGGGGAGACAGAGGAGTAAGAAACAAGGAAATGTCTTTCTTGATTGATATTATTATGGTCAGCCTCCTCCAGACTTGGCAGATGTTTCAAGCTAACTCTTTTGTCCTTTCAAGGGTTCTTAAGGGACCCACCAATGAAAGAAGTCACCTTCATTAAAATAGACTTCTTGAGTCCAGCAGATGACAAGCTCCTTCCTGGAGGGCGGGGCAGAGCCCAGTGGCTGCCCTTTTCAGCCCAGAGCATAATGGCTGCAGTTACTACAATGGGCAGCGTGCCTGGGGCAGCAAGCAGCATAGTTTAGCACACGGGAACTTCGATGCTGGCTAAGGGTTCAATGGTGGCCCTAGCACCGAAACAGGTGGGCAGGCTTCTAAGAATTACTTGATTTATGAATTGGAAAATCTCTAGGTCTAGTGCACGGAAACCTGAGTTCGATCAAAGGTGATATAGCCTGTCACCCAAGCCTCAGACCTGAATCAGTTCAAAGACGTATACATCCTCAGGTTTGATTTGTAAATGGTGTCCAGGGAGCAGCAGCAGCAACAGCAGCAGCAGCAGCATCACCTGGGAATATGTTAGAAATGCAAATTCTCAGGCCCTCCCCCAGCCCTGCTGACACAAGCCCTCTGGGGGTGCATGCAATGGTCTTAGTGCCGTCAAGCGCTTCAGCTCGCCCTGCTGCGAGCTTTGAGGCCACCGAGCTTAGATGAAGGGAGCCTGTGACTTAAGTGTCTGGCGTAAATCTTCCTTTCAATCTTCCCCAAAAGATCTGCAGCCATTCACTAGGGACACCGTGCATGGAAGAAAGGGGATCCAGGATGTTTGGAGATGTCCAGACATTGATTCTGAGTTGATGCTAATCTCTAAAGTCCCAAATTGCCTCTGGATTGCGGGTGAATACCATTTGTGGAAATCAGGTGACAAACGAAATTTGGCTTGCGGTTGTCACACAGGGTTCCCACGAGCCCGCTCACCCACGCTGTGCGGATTTTCCCATTCCTGAATAGAGGGGTCATAGGTCATCTTCAGCAAGTACAAGAACCCCCAGAGTGATTCCCTAGCCCATGTAGTGAGCCCTATTGTGGTAGACAGGGCCACACAGAAACTTCCTACATGAGAGTAAACTGAAATTGATACCATACCCCTGGCGGAGTTGCAGAGATTCTTATTTCCATCCAACTCCGGAGGAATTCAGGGGTTCTCCCACCATGTCCACACTGAACTCATCTGTTCGGCATGTGCAGAAGGAAGACAGTGATTGGAGAATGACCGTGGATTCTTGTAAGATTATCCAGGTAATGGGCCAGATGGAATCGGTTTTGTGGATAACGCAACAGAGCTCCTGGCACTTTGTGTAGCTCTTGCCCTGGCAGATGCTGTTTTTCTTTTCCTGAATACCAAATTAGGGAAGGTCGCCAGATGGGGTTTGCTTCCAACTAGCAGGCTCCCAAAACACCCTCACTGTCTTAGCCTCAGGCCTATGCTGACTCTTCTGCTCTCTGCCGCGGTTTTGTCTGCAGGGGCTTGCTCATCTTGATAGCCCCCAGAACATCATTGCAGGGTGGGCAGGAAATGGCCTAGCTGCCTTAATAAGACGTATGTATGCCAGAGGGTAAGAGAGAAACCCCAAGAAAAATCAAAGGCCAGCATCCTCGGTGAAGATTCTGAGGGTCCAGCAGTCTGGGAAGACATTGGCCTTGCTCCCTTAGAGTGAAACAGAATTGCTTCACTTGGTCCCACCTCCTGCCAGGAAAGAGCTACAATGTGTTTACCTCTTTTGATTTGGGGCATAACAGACTCTTTTGAGTGTACTGTTCACAGCACTGTTCTGAGTAATTCAGGAGGCTGCCAGCTGTGTGTGGGGACCAGAGCAAAAGGAGCCTCCCTCGCAGCATTTCTCATCCTTGGCACTGTGAGCATTTTGGGGACAAATAATTCTTCGATGTGGAAGGCTACCCTGAGAACTGTAGAACGTTTAGCAGCGTCCCTGGCCTCTCCCTGCTAGACTCTGGCAGCAGCACTACCCCCAGCTGCGAAACCAAACACCTCTACAGACGTGGCCCAGTGGAAATATCCCCCCTTGGAACCACTGGTCTGCAGCATGTCTAGTTAAGCCCCAGGGAGAGTAAAGCCCTTAACAGCAATGCTGTGAGAGACCTTGAGCCAGATCCTTCTAGCCTAAGCTCTTCCCAGATTCCCAACTCCCAGGAGCCACTGAGATAATAATGCTTGTTGCTAAGTTTGGGGAGAATTTGTTACGCAGCCATAGATGACTAATACAGATTGGGCGTGCCCAGCGGCCGCCCAGCAGCCGGAGTAAAGAGTGTCTACTGGAGTGGGGTTGAGCAGGTCCTAGAAACACAAGTTTCATGAACAGAGAGCTCAGACTCCCACAGCACCTGCTCTGGCTGCAGGTCAATTCTACCGCAGTCCATACCTATGTCCTTTGACGAAGGGAAAAAAAGGCAAAACATTTGGGCCAGGTTCTCAGATGGTCTCTTACCATTTGTAAGGCACAAGGTGGGCATGGACTGCTAAGACATTGCAGCCCAAATCTGGAATGTGGTAAGGGAGCTTCTCTCTGGCTGGACACTGAGGAGTTGTCCACCTTGTATAGACGGAGAGAGGACCAGAGATGGAGGTCGGGTTATATCAATTATTGGGTAACTAGTGGTTTAGCATGTTGGTGACAAGGGAGTCTGAAGAAGAGGTTTGCAGGTGGACCTCTTTGTGTGGGCACTGTCTTATGTGAATGCTCACCCAAGAGCACCCACTGGTGACAGTGTCAATCATCAATTGGATGGGAAGGGCCATTCTGCGAATGTCAGTCAGTCCCCTCCCCAGTGACCTCAGCCACCCTGAGGCTTGCTCAGTAGGCTCACACAGAGTGTGGCCATTGTGGCAAGGATAGAGGCTATGCATGGACTTGACAATATGGACTTCTTTCACCAATGTGATCTGGCTACTGTCATTGCTGAATGCCTAATCCGCTGACAGCAGGGAGCCAAACTGAGCCCTGATGCGGCATCATTCCCCAGGGGCCACCAGTTAGCCACCTGGTAGCAAGTTTATGACATTGAACTCTCCCCATTATAGAAAAAGCCATTGGAATAGTATTGCGACCTGCGAGACTACTAAAGTCTCAGACTTCAGAAATGAAGATGTAAGTCATCCCACTGGGGAAGAACCCCAAACCGCTGAGGTGTTGCTTAAAGGCAAAAGGAACATAGAATGGACATCGAAGAAGCTCATTATCAGTTATTGTTCAACTGTTATTATTGCCAGGCAACCAGTTTTGTTTTGTTACCAGTTACAAAAACAAGAACTTTAGCAGCCATGCATATTTTCTTCTTTGCCTGTTATGTATATAATACTGTTATCGGTGGTTAACTTTACGATTTAGCTGTTAGATTACAGAATATCCGAAGTTCAATGGTGGCAAAAAGAGAAGAGGAGTTATGGTCGACAACACTGTAATAACCACTGGAAAAATCAGGGGGCACACTTTGTGAAGGAAATGATTGTCTAACTGCTGTGCCGTACGCCCGAAACCAATACAAGATAATATTGAATGCGAACTGCAATTGAAAATGTAAAAACTAAAATATTTATATGGTCTGTGGGCAGTGCTCTCAGCATTAGTCACCTTGGTCCACCTCGGGGCTGGCCGGCTGCCCGGACCAGCACAATGGCCTTGGCCGCACGAGGCTGCCTCTGTCCCCATCTCGGCCACCCGATATCTCACTTCCACTAGACTAAAGAATGGAGGCCTCGTCAGCTCTTTCCGAGCACCACCCCATGACTCTGTTTTCTGATTTTATCTCCTTCAATTAACTAAACAGCTCTTTCGCTAGCTTCTCGTCTTTTACGCATTCAGATCACTGAGGCATTCTGCCGCCAGCTCCGAGACTTGTTGGGACTTTCTAAAATGGAAAAGGTAAGGTCTTGTTTTCAGTTGCCATGCCAACCCCCAGCCAGTCTTTTCCTTCAGAGGATTTTTCTGGAGCGCTCTACACTTTCACAGCAACTTAGAATGTGACAGGAATCCTCATTCACAAGCATCTCGGCCAGTAGGCACATGGGGCTGCATCCCTAAAATGAGTATCTGCCCTGTGCCGTGAGGGTTCTACTTTTAGCATCTTTAACATAATCCTTTTAAGGCACAAATCCCCGGCGAATCCAAGCCACTAGCTTATGAAAATTCTAATTAAGGGCAAAAGCCAAAGCTGCTTTTGGTGGTCATGCGGTTATACTGTCAACCTCATTGTCAGCCCAATTGACAAAACACATTTCTAATAACCCAGATAATGCTGGTTAAGAAGTCAATACCCAAATCCATTTAACTCTCAAAAGCTTCAGTGCTAGTAAATCACATTTCTTGTTTGTGCTGCTGACTCCTAGAAGCTATGCATGGGTTATATTTTGAAGGAGCAGAAAAAATGAGAAGGAAAGTTTTTATATTTCAGGAATCGTCACACATAGCATTTATGATTACTTTTACTACAGGTCACACAATAGTTTGCACTGAACATTTAATACACTAAACAGTAGTCGTCTAAGATAAGTGATACTGTGATTTGGCTGTTTTCTAGATAGCTACAGGTTCAGTCTGCAAGTGGGTCTTTTATGGTAATTGGCTTTAAAACTATCAAAATCTGAGGAACATGGAAAGTCCACCCCCACATCCTCTGTGGCACATTGGAGATCTCTTCACGCATAAAATCTTTTCTTGTCACCGGAATTGCACATGTAAGTTGCGAAGTGGACGTGGGCCTTGGGATACGTGGCAGGTCTGACATCACCCCACGTAAATCTGACCTCTTGCTGGTACATATTCCCGAAGTCCCAGTTCAAAGAGAGCGCTAGGCCTCTCTCTGAATTTCAATCAAAGGGTTCAGGCTTCCCGTTTCATCCTGGCCCCGGATTGCTGTGGGGAGGATCGCTGGCCTTCTCTGTAGCTGTCAGCACGTTTGCAAACAGGCTTTCCTCTCTGGGAAATATTGTGCAGCAGTCTGGATTTCAGTTCATAATTGCGTTATGAAGAAGAGTCTGAAAAAAGAGTCACTTAAGAATCACTGCACGGCTTCATCTGGGATTTGGCCAAAACTGTTGGAGTTCTTTTAAATCAGCTTTTTTCTAACTATGAGAAACAGGGGGTTGAAATTTTATGTTTTCTCAAGTCCTCAGCCACTGCGTCAAGTAGCTAAAAATGATGGAAAATAAAACAATATGGAGTATTTTCGGAATTATAACATTCACTTTTGCTTTGCTCACCCCCAAATGAAGAGCACTGAGCAAAGTTCACGGCAGCGTATCTGATTTGAGGTAGATCCCTTTCCCTGGAGTCCAGAATCTTCTTCCCGGGCATGATGTAGGGGAGCAATCTGTTGTTGCTGGCGGGCTGAGCCTGTAACTGACAAAGGACTGCAATGACGAAATACAGTTTTTATTGTCACGGAAGAAAGGGGTGGCTTTCAAAATATCTGGTAGCTTGCAAATTTAGAGCAAACAAGCAATCTATTTTAGGAGTCTTGTTGTTCCTGAGAGTGGAACTAGGTCAATTTTTTCCTCCTTAATTCCAGGATAGATACATAATTCTATTAAACACCAATTACTGCAAAATTCCAAAGATGGGCACGCTCTCAGTTTCCCATTAGAAAATAGCTCAGACCATTCAACAATAAATATCAGAGAACACTTAAGAAGTGCCGGATAGGCAACAGCTCAACCAGGAGCTGTGGATTCAGGGTTGAACCCAATAGGCCAAAGTCCCTGTCGTGGCAAAACTCATGTAGCTTCTTCCAAAGGGGCTTCTGGAATGAACTGAAATGCTAACGAAGCGTTGATATGGTGAACGAGCGAATGCTCTGCACAAACGTGTGAAGTCACAAATGTGATAAAAGCCATGGATTAAAAAACACCACACCAAGAACTTCTGCGACGTTCTTGTCCTTTATGCAGCAGCAAGATCCCTGAATCCTTCACTATGGTGCTGACGGGTATGAACCGAACTCTTCAGTTCACTGGTCCTGTGGAGAGGGTTGTTTTCTGGAAACCATCTTGCCAAAGGGGGAAAAACTCCTTTCTGGGCAGATTCAGACAGAGAGCTGTAAATGATTCTGGCAGGATGAGTGCTAAAGGGAGAGGATATTAGCAATTAGGAAAAGGCTGTGTTGCCAGAGGCTACATATGATGGCATTAGAAGCCACATGCGGGAATTAGGCAGAGGACATGTGCGGGTCTGGTAAAGCTCAAAGCCTCCGACAGCCCACCGTGAAATGACTGTAGGACAGCCAGAGAGGCGGCCGAATGCACCTTACTGTCTCCTGGACTGGAGCCCTGTTTTGCGGTGCAGAGTTCGGGGAGAGGGCCGAGAAATCAGGCCCACACGCCTGCAGGCTCTGCTCCGTTCCGTTCGGCCCCCGGCCCCAGTCTTGGTACCCAGGCCCGTCACACCAGGCCTTTTCACCTGGAAAAGCTCCAACCTAGAACACTCTCAATACTGCAGGGAGAGAGGAAAAAAGAAGAGAAGCAGCCGGAGGAGGAGAAAGAGGAAGAAAGGATCCGTTGCTCTGTTCTGCAAGCAATTGGAGGTTTCGTCAGACGGTGCTGGCTGGCTCCGGAGCAGCTGCTCCTGTCCTCTGTCGGCTGCGTCCCACCCACCTGGGCACCTGGGCTCCCCTCTCCATCTGGCTCTAATGATCTCAGCCACACTGAGGGTTGTTTGTTGGTTGCAGTGAGGGTTTATTTTCTTTTTCAATCTCCCATTAATTTTTCCTGCCTTAGTTTTGTTTTCCTTTCAATAACACAAATCTTGAATCGATTCGTGGGCCCACGCGGCACAACAAGCAGCCCAAACATCATCAGGCTGGTTGGTTCACTTGTAAAATCTGCTATTACTCCAAAAGCACTTAAAGGAGGGGCCTTGCCTTTTAGCCATGAACTTGCCTTTCTACTTCTCGGAAGGCCAAGAAGAGACCTAGCACAGACCCACAGCTCTTCTAGAAAGAGCCATCCCCGAAGCAGATGGAAGGGGGAGGAGGCTGTATCACAGAGGAGCTTGGGCTTAATGCCTGGGCTGACTTCCGATATATTTTTTTAAGAACCTGGGTCCATGTTTATTTTCATTGTTCAAGAGTTTATAATCCTGGACATTGAAAATAAATATGTTTTGCACTTTCTAACTTGAGGTGGTGCTCTTAAGTGGTTTTATTTGGTTTGAGGTACATTCTATGGTGTTACACATGGGTCTGGCTCCTTCAAGAAGCCACAAGCTGTAGACACTGAATCATTCACCCAGAGAAAGAAGTAGGAGGAGCTGGCAGCCGCTGCTGGTGGTTACAACAGAGACTGGAGTGGAACAAAGTGCTTCCCTAGGCGATGTTCCAGTGCCCCCAGCCCACATGGGGAGGGGAGAGTATCGCACGCTGCTGAGGACCAACCCCTGTGCCCCGTGCAGCAAGGACGATTCCCGATGTCAGAGAGTGGACTTGGGCGTCCTGGGGCCGGGGGTCAGCAGGGCCTAGTGGGTCAGCATGCTGTTCTCTGTCACAGCCTGCAGCACTAGTGGCCCAGGGTCCTCCTCCTCATACAATTCCGTGGCTCCTGGCTACCTCCTGTGGCCTTTGAAATCATCCGTGGCCTTGTGACAACTTTCCTGAAGATCCCAAGACCCGTTACAAATACACTGCATCTCAGTGGGTCCAAGAATGATGTTAAAAACTGCAATGTGATTAAGTGAAGGAAACAGGACTTGGCCTTGTCTCCAATGTGAAAACGAAATAGAATCTGCAAATAATAAAGGACTGGGAAAATTTGTATTAGAAGTTTAGAAGTGATTATACTCATGTTAGGGGCTTCTGGGTCACTTTGTGCTTGAAACACTCGTATTTTTATGTGTCGACTGTTCCTTCTCAGTGTGACATGAATACCCAGGTGCAGTACCTCCTCTATTCCAGAAATGCTTTCTGAGCACATACTGTGTGTTTGCTGCCCCGCAGGGGAAGCAAAGCTGAGCTAATCCCCAGTCTCGAGCTTGAAATTTTGCTTTCCGCAGCTCGGACACCACCAGCCCCTTGTCCTGGATCACAGAGCTTTTATCCGCATCTCAGGGCCTGGGTGAGACTCCACCCTGCCCCTCCTCAGACCCCGCTCCGACCTGGCGTTGATTTTCTTCATGGTACGTGTCCACGTGTATCTCTAAAAGTATCGTTTAGTTTTGTTTGTTTTGGGGGAGGTGGCAAAACTTATACACAGAGACTAATTCTGTCTTTGCCAGCAGATATTTATGTAGCACAGGTTCACTGTGGGAATTATAATAATTTCATAAGCCAATAGCATACAGGATAATAGCTCTTACTCAATAAGCCAAATAAAGAAATAACACACTCCAAACACATGACAGATTCATCACATTATCGTTCCAGGCAAGGCGAGACGAAGGAATAAAAGTCCAAATTTAATATAAGGTGTACCTTTTTATACGAGTAGGCACCCCAAGGAGACAGCAACCAACCAAAACTGATTTCCATGCAAAAGTAAAAGTCTGCCTGTGAGAAGTCCCCACTCTCTACTCCTAATGTTAAGTTGTTCTTTCACTCCATGGTTTCGGGCCCAGGGGGACAAACAGCTCCCCAAGCATCTCATCGCGCAGACCAGCGGCACTTGAGGCTTCCAGGCTGTTGTTGCGTCTACAGCTGGAGTTGGGGAGATGGGTGGGCACCTAAACTCCACTGCTCCCTCTGGGGTGTGCACCACCCGCGCACCACCCAGTATCCGCCAGTGATACAGGAACCCGTCTCCATTTTCCTCCTTTAGGTCTTTCCCAAGATTTCCCAAGCTTCCCTTATCTCTCTAGATCTGATCTCTTGTTTTTATTTGATGGCATCTCTGCTGGGAACTTAGGGCTTTGTGTGACGAGAGAAGCAGAAGACAGCACAAACCTCTGCATCTTTACCCTTCACCGAAGACCATCCCATGCCAACTGTCAGCACGTGTGTTTGTGAACTCCTGATATCAGTTTTCATAAGTGAGTATATCCTAATAACACTGGATTGTTGAATTCCTTTTTCCTCGTCCTCGTACTGTTTCCACATTGAATGAGACTATCAACTCTTTTTAAAAAATTTGTATTAATTTATCCTGGCTGGCGTAGCTCAGTGGATTGAGAATGGGCTGGGAACCAAGGCATCACAGGTTCGATTCCCAGTCAGGGCACATGCCTGGGTTGCAGGCCATGGCCCCCAGCAACCGCACATTGATGTTTCTTTCTCTCCCTCTCTCCCTTCCCTCTCAAGAAATAAATAAATAAATCTTTAAAAAAATTTGTATTAATTTATTTTTAGGGAGCAGGGAAGGGAAGAAGAAAGAGAGGAAGAGAAACATTGACGTCAGAGGGAAACATCAATTGGTTGCCTCTTATACATGCCCCAGTGGGGGACTGAACCCTCAACCCAGGCATAAGTCCTGACCTCTCACTTTGAGGGGCGACACCCAACCAACTTAGCCACACCAGTCGGGGCAGCTATCAACTCTTTGTCGTCTACTCCAGTCCAAGCAGAGAAGAAAAGTTTTCCACTGAAGAGTTGGAAATAACAGAAAATTTGGAACTGGGATTCAGAATGACACGCTGCCTGGGCAGTTGCACCTTTCTCTTCTGTCTGACCAGCCAGTAAGAGAAGAACACATTCTAGAAGCAAAGTTATGTGGAGCTTGGTTTACTTATGGGGCCAAGAGAGAATTGCATTTCTTATTATATAAGAAACTAGAATTCTTAAAGACCTGTTGTTAGGCTTTCAACTAACACTTGTGAAGGATTTCCAGGGGCAGGGGGAGCTCATTTGAGGGAGCCACGTCTGGTTGGAGATCCCTTGTCCCCTGTCCATTACAGCTTAACCAAGGAAAATGCATTCTGGTGAGATTTCACCCTGAATGAACTACCTCATTTGACTCAACAGAGTCCCTCTCCAGTGTTCCCTCCACCCTGCCCAAGACCAGCTTCAGTTTCCAGTGCAATATCACTCCAAGTCATTTTTCAAATAAAATCTACGTACTTTTTCACTTTTGTTTATTTTTGCCCCAAAGCCTTTGACATTTTCCTCCAGTGAGTCACACCATGGGAGCATTTTGAAATGACCTCTTTAGAGAATATTTCTTTTCCTAGGGGAGATGGGAGATTGGTGACAGCCATTCCAATATGTTCCTATACAGCGTGTGGAGGTTTTAACAAAGAAATGCCATTTCACGTGCCACCAAAGCCATTCAGTTGACGGACTTACAAAAAGACAGCCTTCTAGATATTGCCCTGACTCTACAGAGACACGATGGAAAAACTAAAGCATGGTTGTGCGGGGTTTATTCAAATCAGCTGGATGTGAGAGTCCGTCCTGAAACAAACCCCATGCAGAGTTCTCAGAGGTCAAGGCTGAGCCTTCTCCATGGGTCTCCCAGCAGACAGCCATTGCAATAAAAGGGCTTCTCTTCCTGTTTGCAGTGGCAACCCCAAGGTCAAATCAACTCACTGCCCCGGCCTCAGCACAATGCAGCAGCGACATTCAGCAGGCTTCCCCTGGCCTGCTGTCTGTATAGTGAGGGTGAGGCGACCAGTGAGGACATTGCCTCTAATTCCAGATTCCACAGATTTCTAAATTTCTCTGGTGTCAACCAGCGTGTGGCCAGACTCTCCGCCTCTTACCTGCTCTAACCCCTCTTCTCAAGTTTCTGCCATCCTCACCTCTCCAGAGTTCGGCTGCCCGAGGAACCCAAATGCTCTCCTTCTTAGGGCATCCTGCCAAGCAGATTGAGTCCACCAGGGCCGATCCTCGGGGCTCTGCCTCCATGGCAAAACCACCCAGAGGGCAGTTCTTTCTCTGAGATCCTGGGGCCAGACTTTATTTATTTACCTTTGTATATGTATATGTACATGTATATGTATACATAATTGTATAAAATATAAGCACAAAATTTCATAAAAATCAAAATATACTTTCAAAATTATCTCCTCTCCACCTATGCCTGTCACCCAGTCCCTTCTCTCTGTTGTTACTAGTTTCTTATTCACCTTTCTAAAGACACTCTATTCTTTTTTTTTAAGATTTTATTTATTTATTTTTAGAGAGGGAAGGGAGGGAGAAAGAGAGAGAGAGAAACATCAATGTGCGGTTGCTGGGGGCCGTGGCCTGCAACCCAGGCATGTGCCCTGACTGGGAATCAAACCTGCGATGCTTTGGTTCACAACCCATTTTCAACCCACTGAGCTACGCCAGCCAGGGCAAGACACTCTATTCTTTACAAACTGTCTGTGTCTCTCTCCCTCATCTCCCTTCTTTGCCTGCCTGCCTTCCTTCCTTCCTTCCTTCCTTCCTTCCTTCCTTCCTTCCTTCCTTCCTTCCTCCTTCCTCCCTTTAAATGAAAGCATACTATATTGTTAGATGCAATAGAAGGCCACTTAAATTCAGGCTTTTTTGTCCTCTCAGACAGTGCTCTCCAAACCTCTGCACCTACAACCTTACCGTTAGAAAGTCGCTGAAGACATACCGGATGTATCTAATTAATTATTCATTTATAAAGTATAATCATGCCCCGAATAATATTTATATTATGAAATGTTAATCAAAATAGAAACTGTAAAAGGATAAAATAAAGGTGAAATTTTAAATACTTAATTCTTTTAAAGTTGTATTTTTTGTAGTACAAAACATTTTGCTTTTTAAAATAGGACTGTTAATATTTTTAATAGGATCGATGGGTTGAATACACTTAGTCATGTTGGGAAAACCTCGGGTTACTCATTGTGAAACAGCAACTCAAATGTTTGGTTCTTCGTTCGCTTTGTTTTGACTCTGGGTTTCAGATTCCGTCGGAGCTGAAAGAGACACCTTACATGTGGATCCAAGTGGAAGAGATTCCTCATTTGCTGAGGTTTATGGACTCCCCGACTCATTTTTCTATCTTGCCTGTCTTTATGCAGGGCTGTTTGTTGAAATACTCCCTGACTTAGGGTGTTTTTTGTCATATGCATGCAGTAGATGGAAACGTATCTGAACATTTGTTTTCACATGCTCCTGCTGTGGATTGATTTCTTTTGAAAAGAAACCAGTTTCTCACTAATTGTTAAACGACCACTTCTACCTCGAAAGGACAGATAATGTGTTTACTTTTTAAAAAATACATGTCAGATGACCTACTAACAATAGCCACTCGCCAGGACAGAATTGGACGGCTCGTCTGCAATGTCTGTCGTTCGTCAGAAAGGAAGTGAGTGTCTCGTTCCCGGGTCCCATAACTCCTCTCAACACACCGCCCTGAGCTTGCCTGCGTGATGCCGAGACCTATGTGGTCATCCCATTGCATGGCCAAGTGTCAGAAAGATCCTCTGGGAAGGCTTTGTTTATGAAGTTAATCACGCCAATCACATCCTCTAGGAGTGTAAACTGCAATGCTTGGCCATAGCTGGACCCAGAACCAGGAGAAGCCTCCTCACCCCTCCTGCTGACAATGGCCCCTCCTTGTGTAAATTGTCTTCTTACAATAACAGCACTCATGTCACAAATCTGTCTCAGGGCTGGGCCAAGGGAGGGCACCTGAACTGATGAATGTTCCTGAGCATCTCATGGGGGGTGTGCCCCCCGCTTGGAGAGTTCTACACAAAGGACTCTCTCTGGTTAAACCCCAAAACTTGTTTTTCCTTAGCCTCTTTTTCTTTGACTTCTTTAAAGTAAAATACCTGGCAGATTCGGTGTTCACAGGGGCGTGTACCCTTAGAGGAATCAGCTGGGGGGCCCCACGAAGGCCTGGTAAGGGCATCTCCACCCCAACACGCCCCACAGTCCTAGGGCCTGGGACCGAGAGACAATGAGAATGGCAACATCAACGACTTCCACGTATGGAGCTGTTGTTTTGTGCTGCCCTACCCTGTGCTCAGGAAATGAAATCGATTCTCTTTGTTCCCTGTACTTATTTTCTACAACATCTCTGCAAACACTGAATGGAAGAATTCTGAACCATTGCTTCTAGGGG
>PVIA01010448.1:0-51680 GCA_004024845.1 Tonatia bakeri
CCCAAAGAAGCTAAAATGTTAAGAGATTATGTGGAGAGAGAAAGATGTTTGACCTTCCCCCACCCCAGCTGCTCCAGCCATCCTAGCTGACAGGGGATGGAAGAGGCCGTCTTTGACACCTAGTTTAGGAGAATCTTCATAGCACTCCAGCTGCCACGTGGCTGGAGCTGCAGGAGAGACCCCATGTAAGAACTCTTAACTTAGTCCAGTTAATCCACGGAACAGTTAGGTAATACAGTAATTTGTTCTTTGGATCTACTAATTTGGGGTAGTTTTTTTTATATATATACAGCAATAGATAACTGAAAAGAATGCCTAAATCAAACATGAAGGTGGGCGGGCACCCACAGGCATGAACAATGGTGAACTGTATGTAGCCGCCAGGAGACCAGTATCTGGTAAGATTGTTGGAGGACGTGTGACTTCCTAGTAGTAAGAGGGGCCAGGTTGATTGTTGCCATTGACTCAAGTTGATGGGCTTTAACCCTCAAATCAAAAAATCTAAAACAAATTAAAAAAACACTTGTGATTGGGTTTAGATTGCTGTGCAAGAATACAGCTTATATCTCTCTCACACTGAACCCCTTGGTACCTAAGTTCATACCTTCTTTCTTATGACAAGTTTTATAGAAGATTTTGTGTTATATTTTCCTCAAATTACTTGCCAGACTGACTTCATACAACTGTCAAAACTAAGGTTGGCAAAGTAGAGCCTGAGGGTAGAAGATCCATTTTGTAAGTAAGGTTTTATTGGAACTTTTTTCTTTACATATGGCCTATCATGGATTTCACAATACAGTGGCAGAGTTGAATAGTTTTGACAGATGGTATGGTGTACAAAGCCAGAAATATTTACTATCTGACCTTCACAGAAACATTTTGCCAAACCCTCATCTAGATCATTAACACTTTGATGAAATTTTAGATTATGTGCTTATATTTTGTTAAAAGTACTATTATACTTTGACTGAATCTGAGAACTTAATTTATAATGTTGTTCTTTTAATTTCATTTTTTCTTAGGTAGGTGTTTTTTGGTGTATTATCCATTACTGCATGTAATAATCCTGGGAGCTAAATATTTCATCCCTACTTTATAGATAAGGAGATTTGACCTCAAGAGAAAACATGATTTTATTAATGTCATATAGTTGCCGACATAATTGAGCTAGGATGTGAACCCAGTCCATAGGCTCCAAGTACTATTTTTTTTCTTCTATACCAGTGTTTTTCAAAACTTAGTTTACTTTAATTTATGTATGTATATATGTATGTATGTACATATGTACCTATGTATTTATGTATGCATTTAACTGTTTGGTGGGAGAACCTTCTTTTGCCCAAAAACAAAAAAAAAACTACCCATGAGTCCATTGTGTATAAAGCAGATTAAAGCAGAACTTCTTTGATCAAAGTGATCTGTGATTACACCTCTCCTCACTGCAGCTAGTGCCTGCTCACATGCAAGGGCACAAACACACACACACTTGACTTCAGCCTTAATCTACATAAATACAGTATGGACCACTTCAGGACCTTTAACAAAACGTGGAATGACATGAGGCTTGGGACATCATCATTAGGTCTTTGTTTTTCCTAGAGCACAGATGTCTCATTGCTCTTCTGCCTCAATTCCACTGATTCCCAAGGCATTCCATACAATTACAAAAAAGTGTCAAGGATAACTGTATTTGTTTGTGTCACTACTCTCACACTTTAAATTTCCCTATCCAAATCTAAAGTAATCTGAATACTATTGTTCTTTTTAAGTGCTATTTTTAATCTAGCACACCCATATGATGGGATGTTAGATATAAAGATTAAAAGTTATAAAGATATTTAGTGATATGAGAACATATTTACAGTGCAATTTTGATTTAAAAAAGAGCTTTATAATACACTTTGATCTCAGCTTTGCATGATGTCAATTGGGTGGAGGTGTGTGCATTAACTCACTTACCCCTAGACAAATAAAACTAGAGAGACCTGTGCTTAAATGTTGACAGTTATCTCTGGGTGGACAGGTTCTGTGTGATATTTTTATTGCTTGCCTTAGATCTGTGTGTATTGCCTATTCTTTTGAAAGCATGTAGAAACAGTCAATTTACCCAAAATAAGTAACTCTATGTACTATATTGTGACACTTTCTAATATTGCTTCAAAAATTTGAGATGAAATGGCTGGCCTGGAAGAATAGAAGCATCTCGATTGCTGAATTCTTCCTCTCTGAGTCTTGCATTGTCCTTTCATTCCTTGTCTGCCTGTATTTTTATGCCTCTTCATTTAAAGTGACATTAAAGAAAGGGTACAAAAGGCCCTTGGCGTTTTATTTTGCATGTTTAAAGATAGATCTCTATTTATGGCCTATCACTATTGAATGAAAACTCAACTTGAAATAAAACTGTGTTTTGAACAAAGAAGCACAAGTGTTAATTGGCATTGCACGTTTTGAATGCAGTAACTGTAAAGTACGAATTAGATTATATTTAGGCAGATAAATAATTTGGAAAATTTAAAGAGTTACAAATGAGTCTTTAGGGCTCAGAAAGATAATGTAGTATGGTATGTTCTATTGCTTTGGACAGAAACTTTTGTACATCATAAGAGTGTATTGACTGTATAAGTAAGTTTTTAAACATTTGTATTTTGAAGAAAATTTAAAAAGAAACTGTATGCCATTAGGAAAACAGGTTACACATTAATTCCCCTCTTGAATTAAAAAAAGATCAGTGTCACAGTATGCAAACATGTCTGTATCAGTTAGACTTTAAGTGATAGTACATTTTATAAGGTCTAAGAAAGCTTACATAAGGACAAATATTTTTCCAATACAATCAAATGCCACTTTGAATAAGATGCACAGTAGATGAGATGCAATGGATATGTGTAATGTGTGCTAAATTCATGATTGCCTTGAGCACTACTAATGCCACACTGGCTAATTTCACTTGACAGCCAAAAAAGAGGAACTAAGGAAATATGGCAGTTTCACCTCCTGCGTCTATTTACAAACTCCCATGGTGACCTCATTAATCTTGGGGAGGAGAAGCACTGAAAGACTAGTTGCAAAATACCAAAATGACGGCTTGCAAAAATCAAGATCCAGTCCATCTGCCTCTGGTTTTCTTTATGCTAGTGTTTGGCAGCTTTATAAAGGGGTATGCCAAGGTGTTCTGGGTCACAGTTGAAGGAGAAGAGTGCTGCCTCAACACTGGTTGGAGTGGCAGCAAATGTTTCTTGGCTCTGCTATGCCTGCTAGCCAGCCACAGAACTCAGTCTCCAGCTCTCCCACCTCCTTGCTGCCACTGGTTCTCACCATGCTGCTGGCAGGAATGGTGGAGAGAAGAATGGAGCATTGGGCCTCCCACCAGAAACAATGGATTGGCCATGCAATCATTTGCATGTGCCAAGGGGTACTAGCCTTTGCCTTAATCTGAGTACACCAGACAATTTGTTGGACTAAGAGTGCTTTACTTGCCTTGATTCACTCTGTATTTTCCAACTGACCAATTGTTTGATGGCCAAGGAGACTGACTAACTTTAGATTTAGATTCAGCAAACAGTTATTTTGCATTTGCTCTGTGCCAGGCTCTGTGCTGGTCACTCTGGCACTTTCATCTCATTTAATCATAATATTTTGAAGATAATGTTACTATTCTCATTTTTAAATATTAAACTAAGGCCCTTTATACTAACCCATGCTGTGGCTACTCTTACTTTAGGGAGAAATATATTAATATTTTCATAAATAAAATTATATCATATATGTGACATAAAAATGATCATCTTTCAAAAGATATATGTCAGTGCTAAACATTGTAATTAGGTATAGAAAAATATACCAAGGATCTTTCACTGGTGAAGTGGTGCGAGAACAGGGAAGTTGGGACAATGGGAATTGGCATATAATGTGTAATACTGAGCCTACACATGTCAAGGCTGTTCCTGAACCCTGTAACAGGCATTACAAGAAAGGCCATGAATCAGATGGGTGCAAGTAGAACCAGGAGAATGCATTATGATAGACACCAAAGGATGGGGAAGATGGAGCAGGGACTCAACATTGTGTCATATAGATAGGAGGTCCAGAATGATAAGGACTGAAAAGAGCCACAGTATTTTGCATTTGGGAGGTCAATGCAGACCTTACCAAGAGCCCTTTCCATGAAGTGGAAAAGGCAAGAGATAGATATTATAGAATGAGGAGTGAGTAGAGAGTGAAGGAGAAGACCATGTGTGGTTAGTCTACTGCTTCCAATGGTTTTGCTGGAGCAGAGAGGGGAGAAGTGTGTGGTTTCTAGGAGACAGGTCCTTAAGGGAGGAGTATTTTAAACGTACAGGGGAGTTCCTATAAGACTTTCAGCTGATTTCTCAAAAGAAACTTTGCAGGCTAGAAGGGATTGGCAAGAAGGCTTCAAAGTGATGAAAAGCAACCAAGATTGCTCTACCCAGCAAAGCTATCATTTAGAATGGAAGGGCAGATAAAGTGCTTTGCAGATAAGGTCAAGTTAAAGGAGTTCATCATCACCAAGCCCTTATTATATGAAATGTTAAAGGGACTTATTTAAGAAAAAGAAGATCAAAACTATGAACAATAAAATGGCAATAAATACATATCTGTCAACAATCGAATCTAAAACACAAACTAAACAAACAAGACAAACAGAGAGAGAATCATGGGTAGGGAAAGGGTTTTGATGGTTGCCAGATGGGAGGAGGGTGTGGGAAAATGGGTGAAGAAGTGAGGGGATTAAGAAAAGTACAAATAGGTAATTACAGAACAGCCATGGGGATGTAAAGTACAGTATAAGAAATGTAGTAGCCAAAGAACCAATCTGCATGACCCATGGACATGAACAATGGTAGAGGGATTGTCTGAGGGAGTAGAGGGCACTGGGTGGAAGGGGGCAAAGGGAACAAAACTGGGACAATTGTAATAGCATAAAATATAATTAAAAAATTTTAAGGCAGTGAAGAGACTCCATCATAACTATAGTTTGAAGTAAAAGGGTCTGTATGGAGAGAATGATTTGAGGTATAGGAGAGGACTTGGGGGCTGATGTCCATGAGGGGAAAGGCGGGGATGGGGTCATGGCACAGAGAGGAGGCACAGAGATGGGGTCATGGCCTTGAACTGAAGGAGGGACATCTCAATCCTCATTCTTGAGGAGAGAACATGAGGAAGAATATAATTTGTAAATATTTATGTTGGGGTTGTGGAAAGTTAAAAAAATCATAGCCAACATCCTCAATTGTGTTACAGGTATTGAAATTGGAAAGGGCAGGTTTGAGTGAGGTGCTTTTGAGCAAGATAGTGAAGGCTTAACATGGTCATCAGAGAGAAGGAAGAATGTAGTGGGAAGTTGGTTGAGACTCCAGCAGAATTTGGAGAACATTCATTTGCAATGATGCCAAACTGCCTGGTTTGCATGAATTTCTCTTGCTGGGTAGAGCAGGAAGGGTGGATTTTAGTATTGCATGAGGGTTTGGGATTGGAGGTTGTAGCAGAGGACAGCAGTGGAAAGATGCTGAGGAGGTAGAGAGCTTGGGTTTGTGTCCATCAGATATAGGCAGAGTAGGGATGAAAATGAAGACAGAAGCCTGGTAGATTGAAAGATAATGCAGAGGTCAATGGACTGGACTCTCAGAGGGTGAGGTCAGGACTTGGGGTACAGAAAGAGGTAGCAAGCCATAATCAAAAAATCATTCCAAATGGGTCACTAAAAGGCATGGAATGTTATATAGCTGGGAGGCAAACTTTTCAAGAGACTGGAGGTTTTTACATAAAGATTAAGGAATAATGAATTATAATATTGAACTATTGGAACAATAGGGCCATATCCACAATATTCTGTTATTGAGATATAAAGTGTAGGTGGAAGATTAACCAGGTTGGAGCTTGAGGCCAGTGGGAAAGTTTATGGCACTTCTTTGCAGCCCTGTGAGTTATAGATAAGTGAGAAATGGGTGAGAGCTCTTGGAGTACAAAGCTTGAGTGTGGATAAGGACCCCAATCTTCAGGGCATAGTACTATGTCAGTATTTATTACCAGGCTGACAGTTTGCTTGGCTACAGCTTCATCTGTGATGAGTGATATCTTGAGAACACTACACATTTCTTAATATTTTATATTCTGGTTGCTTTTGATACTTTTTATTCATTTTTTGCCCCTGTCTATTTCAAGGAGTTAAGGTAGGGATTCAGTATCTGAGATTCCTGGTATAAAGCATCAATAGAATTGACTAACAATGTATTGTTGAGTAATTTGGGAAAACATTTGAGGGGTTGGATCTGGCCTTTTTCCCACCCAGTTTTTAGAAGAGACTCTTAGATATTCTGTGACCTGAAAACATCCCCATATGATTATAAAGTGAATGTAATATTGAAATTATTTAATTTGCAACAGTATTTTTAAAAAAGATTTTATTTATTTATTTTAGACCATTGAGAAGGGAGGGAGAAAGAGAGGCAGAGAAACATCCAGGTGTGGTTGCCTCTCACGCACCCGCCACTGGGGACCTGGCCCGCAAACCCAGGCATGTGCCCTGACTGGAAATCGAACCAGCGATCCTTTGGTTCACAGGTCAGCACTCAGTCCACTGAGCCACACCAACTAGGGCTCAAGAGTGTTTTAAAATGGCTTCCGGGGAAACTTGTAGTCAAAATGATGTTTGTGGCAGTATTTATGCATTTACTTGATTACTGTTTTCTTACTGCTCAGTGGCATGACTGTATATACTTGATGATCTTCTATGTATTCACCGAGCAGAAGAACCAGCCCATCAGGGGAAAGTTTTTTTTCTATGTACCTAAGACACAATATTTAAAAGCAGGAGAAACTTTTGGAAACTCTTCAGAAGTTTTATAGTGTTACTTGACTGGAGTGAAGGCAGGCAAAAGTTTTTTTTTCTCATTTTGTGAAATTAAGATATATTCATTGTAAAAAATATTAAAAACAAAAAAATATACAGAAACAAAGAAAAAAGAAAAGTCACTTTTAATCTGACCAACTAGAGGTATTCATTAAGATTTCAATGCACATTATTTAATCATTTTACGTCTATATGCTTTTAGCAGAAAATGAGATCACAGTAACATTTAAATTTTTTTCCTGATTGTTATGAACATAATCAAATGTCATTAATACTCTTTCACAAAATGATGTTCAATGTGGAATTCCATTGATTTACTGTATTTAACCATTTTCCTCATGCTATTTGTTGGGGGGTTATATATTTTTGAAAATACAAATCATGCTGATATGAACATCCATGAGAGGAAATTAATCTTGCAGACAGTCGCGATTACTTACATGAAGTCTTAGAAATACAATAGCTGGATCAAAGTGTTCTCCCCTCCCCCTTTCCTCCTTTCCTCCTTCCCACCCCCTCCCCCTTCTTTTCCGTTTATCTTTCCTCCTGCCTGCCTATTGGTCTTTCTTTCTGCCCTTTTCTTTTCTGTTATAATACATACTTCAAATCAAATGTGACCTTGAGACTATGGTGCTATGGGTTTATCAGATGTGTTCCTGAGAACACCAGGGGTTAACAAATTTCAGCCCGTGGGCCAAATTCAGCCTGCCTTAGGGCTTGAATGGCCTATAAGCCAAAAATGCTTATAATTTTAAATGACTGGAAAACATCTAAAGAATGATATTCTGTGATATGTGAAAATTATATGAAATTTAAATTTAATTATTCATGAATAACATGCAGAACACAGTCACACTTATTTGTTTATGTATTGCCTATGGCTTCTTTTATGCTCCTATGGCTGAGCTGAGTAGTTGAAACGGAGACTATACAGTGTGCAAGTGTCTAAACATTTGCTGTCTGGCCCTTTATAAAACAAGAATGATGATCTCTGATTTAGGTCAGAGGGCTTCAGAAAGTTACTACAGCTAATACACCAATCCTTTATTTTGACTTCAGAATATTTTGCTTTTATGCTCTAATCTATCTATATTGTAAATCTATGTCCTCACTTCTTTATCTGTAGAGGATAGTAATAATCACAATTTCACATGGTTTTTGTGAAGAGTGGATGATTCATTTGAAGCATTTAGAATAGCGTCTGACTTAGAACTGATAAGCAGTCACGGGAGAGCAAAGCAGATAGTTCATTTGGGAGGATGCACTATTTATTTCCAAGGAAGGAAGCCCAAGCTTGCTTATTTTGAACCTCATATATGTTGGGCATGTATTTGCCTTCTACGACCATTGTGGATGCTCCCTCATGTGGCTGGGGTGTGAACTATTCTCCCTGATGAAGTAGTGTCTTTGGGTTGGGGACTTGGTAGATATGTTTTGGGTGTTCCTGGTGGTTGAATGTGGTCAAATATGTTACACTTCTATTACAAAGTCACCATCGGCTGCACAAGAAATACTAATGCTCATACAATAAACAATTTTTAGAAAATTAAGACAGTGAAGGAAATGATAAGAACTGGGTTGAATAAGGAGAAGAGAAACTGACAGTGTGGAGGGAGGCAGACAGAAAGGAAACTATTGGAATGTGATGACTTTTTAAAACTTTCACTAGATTTAGGAGTGATTTTAAAAATAGCTGGTTATTATATGCCCCCAAAAGAATACAGGAAACAATGTACAGAAAATGTGGGGTTTTAAACACATTACTAGGAAAAACTTCAGAACCCAAAGGTTGATTTTTGCCCTTTTTAAATAACTCGTTAAGTCTTCTCTGTGCTCCTTTACACATCCATTATAGCTTGTTCCTTCTCTCCCATCTTAGAAGAAAACAGTCCCTTCCTTCCTACCAAGACTAATTTGTTGCTCCTACTTCCCCTTCCTCCTGTTGCTCCTGTCTCATTCCCTGCCTGGTTAATCTCCCATTTTCTTCATAAATTATCCTTTTATGTTCCTTAACCTTCCAACATTCCTAGTGATATTTTCTACAGAAAATTTATCACAGGGCTCTCTTGGTATTTGGAGGGACACAAAGCAGGACATCTAATATGAATGAAAGAGACCAGTTCCTGATGTTTCCTAACACAGTCAGTCCTCACTCATCCAGGTCAATGGAATGCAATGTTGATATGGCAGCTATTTTTAAAGTTTTCACCTTTTAAGTGTTCGCTTTGTTCAAAATATTTTAAATCCCTTTACAAAATTTTCTTTGACCATTGAATTACTTAGATTACTATTTCAGTTTCCAAATGAATCTCTCCCTTCCTCTTTCCCTTTCTGCCTCCCCCTTCATTTGTTATTGGATCTTGTGTCTTTTTAAAAGTATTTCTTTGCAACTTTTGAACGTTCCTCTATGGCCAGTATATGATCAGATTTTCAATGTCTTATGTGTGCTTAAAAGGATGGTGTATTCTCTAATCATTGGGTTCTATGTGGTTCAATTAAATCAAGCTTGCTAATTATGTAGTTCAAATCTTCTATGCCTGTAGTAATTTTTTGCCTGATTGATTTGTCACTTTTGGAGAGATATTTGTTAAAACTCTGCTGCTATAATTATGGATTTATTGATCTTCCCTGTAGATATGCCATTTTTGTGTCACTTATTTTTAGACAGTATTGCTACATTACAGATATATTTACATGTAATCATATAATAAACCTCTATTTTCAATAAAATAAATAAAAATTAAACCTTAAACAAGAACTTACCTTTTAGAGGTATTGTATTTAGCAGATGGAGGCCTAACATTTGCCTCCTCAAGTATATCATGATTTTTTAACTTATAAATATAATGCCCCAGTCATCATGGAAATTAAAATTATTCTTGATTTATTTTATTTATCATTTAAATCACAATTGCATCACCCCATCATAATCACTGCCAACAGTGTACCATACAGCCTTTTATTCTTCTCTCTACATTTTTATAGTTGAATCTTATATAAAATACAATATTATATCTTGATTTGTTTTAACTTTGCTGTTTTATATTTTCTCATGTCATTACAAGCTCGTTTTGGACATCATACTTCTGTACCTCTAACCACCAAGAGAATTAAAATGTACTTTGGGATACAATCAAATATACTTAAATAATAAATAGAACAGAATCTAATTGTGAAATACAGAAATTAAAGAATATGACTTGAACATCAATAATATTATTTATACCACAGTTTAGGACATTTGAATTATAGAACTTCAATGATGGTTGCAGTCCTTGGGGAAACTTCATAGCAAAGGTGGAATTCAAGCTTACATAACATTGTCTTCTTCAGTACTAAGCCAGCTCCATTTAGCAAAAGTACTAGGGAGGGCATGAACCAGGCCTCATAATACAGAGTGGGTGATAGAGGGTAGTAGATCAGGCATCAGTAATGTAGAAAAAGACCCATCAACTTTATTCTAGAGAAGAGGGTGATAGGATTCACTAAGTAAGATGGGATCGAGTCCTGGAGGACCTAGACCACCAAGAGAGCTATTCTCTGTATATAACAGAGATGGCTGTAGCTATGTTGTTGACACATCAAAAAGAGAAAGAAGGAAGGAATTTTTATGTCTCTTTGGGTCATGCTGTCTCAACCATAATTCTCTGTTGAGAAGGAGAGGATGGAACAGAACCACTTTAAGACATGAAAGTGAAAACATTAAGCTGATTTTACTGGTGAATTTGTAGTTCTAAGTAAGTAAAAACCAATGCATTTTATTCTTCTTACAAAGCTTCAAGAATGTTTTTAATTTTCCTGATAGGAGATGGAAAGGAACCAAGCCTTAAGGAGCTTGAGTGATTTCATATGACCACACTACTAGCCAGACCTTAGGGCACCTAGTTTAATGGTTTTTCCTTTATCCCATACTGCTTCTCCAGGCTAATCATGATAGTTTTTAGTGATGTAATAATGGTTTCTAGTTCTTTTACTCCACAACTTTTTGGGCAGTAGGTGTAAGTTTTCCTTTAAAAATTTTACAGTACTAAATATCAGAAGGGGGAACAAAAAAAAAAAAAAACCCAAACATCCCAGAGAAGGCCAGCCTGATAATTGTTTTATAATTGACCTCTTCTTTCTAGACTGGATTCTTGTAGGATTTTACATTGACACACATGTGTGCTTGCACACCTGCACACACAGACCCATGTTTATCTAACAGTAGATCTCTTTTCACTGGTTTTGCTTGGAATTTGATGAACCCATTTTAGCAGTATACTCAGCTTTATCATCATCAGCTTAGAAAAGTCATCCTCAAAATAAATTATTTTTTGTCTTACAGTTATTCTTCTTTCTCTCTTAGGAATGTTTATCATGCCTAAATTAGTTCTGCCCTTCATATCATCAATCCTTTCTATCTCTTCGCCATATTTCAATCTTTGGTTATTGTAGTCTGCAGATCTTCATAATGTGAATATTTGGTTTCATTTTCTGTAGTATTATTTTGGCTCTTTGTGTCTCTCTTAACCTACCTTGCTCTCTACTTTTTACCCATTTCAGTAAATGGAACCTTCATCCACCCCCTTGTTCAAGCCAGCTGCTTCCTGTCTTTGAACACCTATAGACAAACCTTCACCAAGCCTTCTTTGCTATCAAACATCCAAAGTATGTGTTGCATCAGTCCATTTCTCAAAGCAAAATAGTGGCTAAGTCAGGTCTGGAATTCAGGTCTTCTGGAAGGTTTACTATGGAAAGATGGAAATAGCATTCATTGGCTTTAACTCCAAGCACATCCTGGTTTGTTTCCTGGCTTCACCATTTTCCACCTGTGTGACCACAGGCAAATTATTTAATTTCTTTGGGCCCCTGTTTCCTTCTTTATAAGAAGTTAAAATAGCTACATTTCAGAGTTACATTTTTTTGAAAATTCTTATATGATTCCATTTGCATGAAATGTCCAGAATAGGCAAATCTATAGAGACAGAAAATATATTTATGTTTGCCCAGGGATGGGAGAGTATGTGGGGGGAAATGTGGAGTAAAGTCAGCTGCTAAAGGGGATGGAGGTTTTTTTTGGTGGGGATGAAAAAATATGTTCCTAAACTGATTGTTGTGATGCTTGGACAAGTCTGTGAACATACTAAAACCATTGAATTGTCTACTTGAAAGGGTGAGTTATGTGGTGTGTGAGTTAAATCTCAACGAAGCTATTTAAAAATATTTAAAAATAGTGAGTAAAAGATGGTAAAGTTTCTGAGATGATGGACAATGGAGTTCCTTGGGCCTCAAAGTCCAGTCCAATCTTACTGCCTACTCAACATTGCCATCTAGCTAATGAATTTGATCTACTTGTGTTCACTGCAACTTTATTTGGCCTGATAGTGCTGACAACGCTAATGCAGAATTACCTGAGATATTTGAGAAACTTGAGGACATACCTTTTAAGCAGTTTGATTTACTATTCATCTCCCCTGAGAAGGATCTTCCAAAGTGGATTTACTCTGATGCATCTTTACTGGAAACATTTGGTACAGTCTGGAAGATTTAAGAGTTAGGGACATACCTTGGGCCTTCATTTGTAAGGGGTTCCAGTCACTGGTCTCCACAGAAAAATATGATCATGGAGGCTGAAATGTTACATCCTGGCCCTTGATTTTATTAGGAGTTCAATCTAATCATCTCTGCTTCAAACCAACCTGAATTAACACAGCCCAAAGGAAAGTCCCCTGATGCAGAATTACGGAAAACATTCCCTGTGATTGAGAGAGGGAGACCTAAGGTGTATGTGTATATATGTGTCTGTATGTATATATTGTACATGCACATGCTCATATATATGTATGTGTATGTATATGTATGTGTGTGCATATATATATCCATAATATACTCTATATGTACTCTATCTTTATTTGCTGTATATCTTCTAGAATAAAATGAGTTTATTTAACATTAAGTCCTTTGAAAGAAAGCTGAGTTATTTACCAAAGAGGTCAGTGTTTAGTATTTGGTGTGAAGGAAAAAAATGAATATTTTGGAAAGATATAAAATAAAATGTGACTTTGAGAGGAATTAGTGCATTTATATCTTTCTTAAAAGCACAAAAACTGAAATTTAAGAAATGTTCATATTTGTATGGTGTGGGAGAAAGCAACTGTCCCTTGAGTGGCCCATTTCTTTTTGGATCTCCATACAAAAGGTAAACTGGAGACACGCTGGGACCAGGGAGGCTGGAGCAACCTAGATAGGACATCCAAAGGGAAGCCATGTGATTGGCCCTGAGGCACCTCGCAGACTGTCATCTCAAGTACTGTTGTGGAGCCAAATGCTGAAGCAAAGAAAATATGTTCTAGTTATGCTTGGGAGACCTCCCAAGCCCAGCTGCCTTACTTTTTTCCTCCCTTTGCTTTTTTGCCAAAATAATGCTAGAAGGGAGAGATGCGAAGAGAGGAGAGGGCTGGGATGACTCCATCACTGAATTATATTTGTTACATTTTTATTTGCATCTGAAAAGGTTTGATTGTTTACCAGTTCCATGTTTACTCAGGAGGTTAAGGATGGGAAGGAACCAGGAAGAATGCTGGGTCTTGATCTTTCACTGACCTTGGGAAAATTGCTTTGACTCTCTGGACAACTTCTTTATTTACAAAAATAGAGATAGGGATAATAATACCTTTTCTACTCTTTTCACATATTGCTTGTTATCAAAATATAAAGCACCAAACTTACTTATCACTTAGATGATATTTTAAAAACCCTTTCACAAGTCTAAGTAATTCACATTTGAAATGAGACTTAAATGTTTAGCTCAACTAAAAGAAAATAAGTCAACATAAGTGAAATGTTGTCTACATATTAAAATAGTAAAAATTAAAAAGTAAGATGAAGTATGTTGCTAAGGGTACAAGAAAGTGGCCACATTCATAGCCTTCTAGTGAAGGTTAAAATAATGCATTTTTTTTGACCCAGCAATTCCACTGCTAGTATTATATCCTAAGAACTCCAAAACACCAAACCAAAAGAACCTATGCACCCCAATGTTCATAGCAGCACAGTTTACAATAGCCAAGAGCTGGAAGCAACCTAAGTGCCCATCGGTAAATGAGTGGATCAAAAAACTATGGTACATTTACACAATGGAATTCTATGCAGCAGAAAGAAAGAAGGAACTCCTACCCTTTGTGACAGCATGGATGGAACTGGAAAGCTTTATGTGAAGTGAAATAAGCCAGGCGGTGAAAGACAAATACCATATGATCTCACCTTTAACAGGGATCTAATCAATAAAACAAACAAGCAAGCAAAATACAACCAAAGACACTGAAATTGAGAACAGGCTGGCAGTGACCAGAGGGGAGAGGGGAGGGAATTTCAGGGGAAGCGGGGAAGGGTTCACAGGAAGAAGTATAAAGGACACATGGACAATAACAAGGGGGGTGGAAAAAGGAGGGAGGTGAGGAGGGCTGGGGGAGTGGGCTGGGATGGGGGTAAAAGGCAGAAAACTGTACTTGAACAACAATAAAAATAAAAATAATAATGCATGTTTTTAAAGGACAATTTGGCAGTATGTGTCAAAACCTTAAAAAGTTGTGAAGTGTTTGATCCAGCAACTTCACTTTTAGGAAATTCATTGGAAATAAAGGATCAAAGATGTGCAGTTGTGCATAAAGCCATTTTTTTTTCCAAAGGAATTTGTTGCAGGGTTATTTCTCATAGTAAAATGTGAGAATACAGCCTTTTGTCCTATAATAGAAATGTAGTTAAGAGAATAGAAAACATGATGAAATACAATGCAATTGTTACAAAGCATTTTTAACAAAACAATTGTTGACATAGAGAAATGTTCTCAAAGGTAGGGATCCTTGTTTATGTGCCTTTCAGCATAGTATGGCATTGTTTATGAGAATGATGGCCAAGTAAACCATAGACTATGCAACATTAGAACATTAGTTAGTACTACAATATTGTACTCGCTCTGATAAAATAGTAAGCATGGTTAAAAACTCTAAATTTCTAATGTTTCCTAAACAAGTCTATAAGGATATTGATACAAATGCTAAGTGAAAAAGCACACTATACACTCATTATAATTCATAATATCTATGTATACCCAATATATGTATAGGAAAATATAAGAGAAAGTATCTTGAAATAATGTCAACTTTTATGGGAATTATGTGCTGAAAATGTTATCTTCAAAATTTGAATTCACATGTGCCAACGGAAATAGTATTTGAAATTTTAAAAAGATAGTAACAACAATGCTGTAGACTTAGCATTTACCTCTCCAAATTCACAAGTTGAAGACCTAATCTCTACAGTTGTGGCATTTGCAGGCAGAACCTTTCAGAGGCAATTAGGTTTAGATGAAGTCCTGAGGTTGAGCCTCCGTGCTAGGACTAGTGCACTTTTAAGAGAAGGAGAAGACCACAGCTTACTTTCTCTGCCAGATGAGGACATAATGAGAAGGCAGCCCTCTGCAAGGTAGGCAAAGATCTTTCACTGTGCAAGCACCCTGATCTTGGACTTTCCAGCCTCTAGGACAAGAAATGTCTGTTGTTTAAGCCACCCAGGCTATGGTATTTTGTTACAGCTGCCTGAGCTGACTGAGACAAACAGCAACAAAACTGGAGGGGCTGCATCCTATTTCAGAGATCCACTAGCCTCTACTCTGATAATTGAAGAAAATTACGATATCTGTAATCACTAGAAAAAGTTTCAATAATTTTAAATGCATTGGTCCTGAGACAAAAGGTTGAGTCAACTGGCATTTCATAAAAATAATGAAAGCAGTAGTTATTACTTATTAAGCATATACTAACTTCCTGACACTGATAGAGGTACTTTTACACCTTAAGACATTCAATTCTTATGACAACAAAGGATGTTATTTAATCCTCATTATATCTTTTCAAATTGGTAATTATGTTAATTTGACAAATGTGGAAAAAACATGTAGCCATGATCTGCAAAAGAGCAAGAATTTGGTTTGTCTGTTTCTTGTGCCTCTGTTCGTTATCATGGTAGGAGTTTTTAGAAGGTGTAGTATTCGGCTCTGATGGTGAACCAGTAACTAGAGTTTAAGCCTGAGTATTCTATTGTCTTAGGTATTCATTTTCATTAAGCTTAGATGGGGAAAGCTGCTTTACTCCTTAAGTTCCCCACTTTGGATGAAGTAGATCAGATTGTAAGGAGTGGCTATTTTAAACTTTTTACTTTGAAATAACTTTAGGCTTATTGTAAAGTGGCAAAATTAGCACAAAGTTCTCACATACCTTTCGCTTAATTTTGTTTAATTTTAACTTCTTGACTACCATAGTATAATTACTGAAACTACGAGAACAACATTGATATAATATTGTTAACTAACCTACAGATTTTATTTCGATTTCACCAGTTATTCCACTAATGTCCTTCTGCTAGTCAAGGATCCCACAGATAGTCAAGGATCCCATCCAAGATCATACATTGCATTTAGTTGCCGTGTGTCCTTAGTCTCTTCCAATCTGTGATAGTTCTCAGTATCTTTAGTTTTTTTTTATTTTAATTGTTTTTTTAACATTTTATTTATTTACTTTTAGAGAGAGGGGAAGGAAGGGTGAAAGAGAGGGAGAGAAACATCAATGTGTGGTTGCCTCTTGCATGTCCCCCACTGGGGACCTGGCCTGCAACCCAGGCATGTGCTCTGACTGGGAATCAAGCCAGAAACCCTTGGGTTCACAGGCCCATGCTCAATCCACTGAGCTACACCAGCCAGAGCCGGTTCTCGGTATCTTTTTTCTTCCTTGACCATTACACTTTTCTGGTAGTGCTGGTCAGGTTTTCTTGTTCATTTGTTTTGTTTCATAATGTTCCTTAATATGTTTTGGTGTGGGGTTTTTCATGATTAAACTCAGATTATGTATTTTTGGTAGGAATAGCACAGAAGCAATATCATGTCCTTTGCATTATATCCTATTAAGAGGTACATTATTTCAATATGCCTCCTTGTTGGTGATATTAACTTTGACCAGTTGGTTGATGTGATGTCACCAGGAACCTTAGGTAGCAGCAACCCATTAGCAGTGACAGCCATAACAGCCATAACCCATGACAGCCATAATGTCATGGAAAGGCACCAACAGGTGAGAGTGTGTGGACTGCTAAATTCTAGACCAGGCCCACTAGCCTTTCCTACCAATGTTTAGAATGTCACTTTTGGTATCAGTGTGTCTGCAATGAACCTGGAGCCTCCAGCTTAAAGGAGGCTTGCAGTTTTCCCAACGCACAAAGATGCCTAGGGAGGAAGCTGGGGTAGGGATATCTAGCCTATGCTGTGCTAACAAAATCATGAGCCCTGTCTGGTAACTGCCTTCTCCTAAGAAAGGGACACTCTTCACTCATAGGTTCAGTCTATCTATGCTGAAAGGGTTGTGCCTACCTTGAGCTTTTCTATTCTTTTAATTTTTATTTATTGATTTTAGAGAGAGAGGAGGAGAGAGAAAGAGATAGAGAGACATCAATTTGTTGTTCCACTTACTTATGCATTCACTGGTTGATTCTTGTATGTGCCCTGAACTGGGATCAAACCTGCAACTTTGATGTATCGGGAATGATGCTCTAACCTACCTTGAGCTTTTCTAATTAACAGAAGTTCCATATAGGCTAGTGGAGGCCCTGGTGAAGATTCAGAACCAAGTCTGTCTGAGTCTAAACCTGTGTTTTTCACTTTTTGCTCAGAAAGCTGAACTAAAGTTGAGATATATCTAATTCAAACCTTAACATTTAGAGATAGACAAGAATTTAGGCTTCTAATGGTTAAGAGACATACATGTAGTCACACAGTACATACTCAGGTCTGTAATCCAGGACTGATACTTAATCCAGGACTGTTTGTACCATCAAAAAAGCTCAGTCTAAAGGTATCATACTGTGCACTTCTGGGGGTGGGGAAGAATCTGTAATTCACAAAATAAGAAGTCTCCAGGCAGGGACACACAGAGTCTAAACCATTGGCATCAAACTCATTTTTACTGGGGGCCATATCAGCCTCATGGTTGCCTTCAAAGGGTCGAATGTAATTTTAGGACTGTATAAATGTAACTACTCCTTAACAGTTAAGTGAGAGCTCAGCATCACCACTGGGTAGAAACAAGGTGCTGAGCCAGATAAAACAAGGCGGAGGGACGGATTTGGCCTGCAGGCCTTGTGTTTGCCACCTGTGTTCTGGAAAGATTCTTTAAGATGCCAAAAACTTGTCCCCAGCATTAATTTATTTTTACCAAGTCCTTTTATAAGCTCGGCTTAGAAATCTATAGTAAGGCTTCATTTGATGCAAGGCTGATGAATGTTATAGCTTATTTGTAGATTTCAACCTTGAATTTTGAAGGTGATAATGTGACATGGGGGGTTGGATGAGTGTTGGTTCTATTCTTGGTGTTCCCCATGGTAGTTATACAACTCTAGGCAGAACATTTAACCTCACTGAGATGTATAACCCCCCACCCTCTGCTTAACAATAAATTGTGAATATTCTCCCATGTCATTATTCTCTTACATCACTATTTTTATGTCTACACAATATCGTGTGACTCAAGTATCCAGTTTCATCAGTGTCCTATTATGGTTAGATGTCTGTGCCATTTCCCATGTCTGTGATAATTTCCCTTGTGGCTCTATCTCTGTGAGACCCCCCTTATTTTGAATGTTATTTTCAAATGACACCTTCCACTCCAGGTATCTTTAGTGTAGAGATTCCTAAATATGAAAAATCAAAAATAATAGTTACTCTATTGAACTTCCTTTCTATGGAAATACTTTGGGTTAGGAAATTCTCAAGGTAGGTATCACCAGTGGTCCACCCCAGCTGGAGAAAAACCCAATGAGGCTCTTTTGGGAACTGTGGCTGTGATCAGTGCAGCCTCTTGGTATCCTGGACTGGATATCCGTGCAGTGAAATAAAATCCTGGGACACCAAATCAATTGACTTGCTAGATGGATTACTTCCATATTGACATACTGGTGTCCAGGGAGCACAGTTTTCATTTTGATGACAATTCATGATGAGTCCTCTGGATCATTAAATACAAGTACCACTTCTCTGTTTCTTTTAGCATTATTCCTGGTTGGAGATATTATAATGGTATCATTAACAAAAAGGAAGAAACTTATTCCCCACCTTGCTATGGCAGGGCAGCATAGGTTTGATTCATCTATAAATGGTAGCAGACAGCTGACAACACAAGTTAAAGGGAAGGATGTCACAACCTTAGTCCTCATTTTGCTTCTCAAACTATTACTTAAGTCATTAATAATTTCTCTTCTCCTCAGCAATCTCCAGAATATTTGTATGTACTCCCTAGTGGCCAGAAAATGAAATACAGAATTTCACTGGGAGACCAGCTACCATAGGGAAGATGCCAGCAAGCACGCTCAGAATGAGGCATCTGTAGCAATTTCCTCTTTTACCCTTTTCATAAGCCTCACAACTTGGTTTATGCTAGTTCTACCTCCTGCTTTCTGTGATTGTATTTGTAAATGATGCAGCTAGATGGATTGGCTGTCCACTCGCCTAAATCTTCGGCTTTTAAAAAAAAATTGTGGTAACCCTTAACATGAAATCTAGCCTCTTAACAAATGTTGACATGTACAATATGGTACTATTAAGTACAGGCACTATGTTGTATAGCAGATCTCTGGAGTTTATTCACCTTGCATAAAAGGAGGTTCTTGGTTCCAGACTAGAGGAAGTTTGGGCTCCCTGTGTCATGTACATGTTGCAATCCCATATGTTAATGTTTGCATACTCCTTCAAGCATACCCCTTCTGCATACCAATAACACTAGAGCTGTTTTAAATGACAGTATTTACCTGCAGCCTCGTGCTAACAAATTTTGGCACATTTCCAATCTTGTCATCCTTACACATCTATACAACGTGAAGATGCCAGCCAAGGAACCTGTGATATTTCCTCATCATTATAGAGTATATATCCATTCAATTATTCCTTTGTTCACTCAGTAAATATTTATGGAGCACCTGGTATATGCCTGTTCACCTGTAATGAGAATTAGAAATTTTATTTGCTGATTTAATTGGCAAATTAGTGGGCTACTAAAAATAAGGCCATTCAAGGCTTATTAGCACATGGATAGTTGAAGCCAAAGAGCAGATTATATTCACAGCAATAGGGAGTATCAAGGGAGAAGAGAAAGGGATTAATGAAGGAGGTTTGGGAACACCTAGATTTAAGTGAATGGTGTATAAGTAAAAAAAGAGCCTGCTGGAGCACACACATGGTGAGTTAGGAGGGAAATGATTTTGCTTGTGGTTCCTAACTATTGAATGAGTGAAAACCAGAAGAGTAGTGATCATGCTTTGTAAATTAAACTATTATTTTTATCTGTAACAATAAAACTGGACTCTTTTTATTCTTATGAGAAGATCCTTTGTATCTTCAAAGATATTTTTCATTACTAATGAAGTCATATAGGTTAATTTTTTTATCTCTTCATCAACACTTAAAGTGCACACATAAATGCATAGCATCTGTTTCTTATATACTTAGGTCATCATCAAAATGTTGTACACAAATTTTATAGCCAAAATCTGAATAATAGATGTTAAGAAAACAAATGTTAACCTCAGCCACCATTCCTGAGATACTTCCAATATGATTTCGAGAATTCCTTTCCCCCCCAATGTATCTGAGTCCTATTACCATCAGCTAATTTACTAATGTTCCCATTTTGTATACATCATTTGGACCTTATCTAAGCCAATAAGTAGTCATTTTGGTCATTGCTGAGATTATTCAACTAAGTGAACATGAGCCAAATCTTTGCTTCAGCTAACGGTTATCCAATTTTGATTTTGAGAAGTTGGTAAAATGAATTTGTCATGCATTTCATCTGCAGAGCTGCACATCTGGAGTTACTTGCAGGATTTGCACCTTGCATTTTGCTGCTGATGCTCGTTCCAGCCAGAGTGGCAAGGTGTTTAGAAGAACCCAGGGGCTATTTGCAGATTAAGAGCAGAGGCTAGGAGCTGACTCTAGGGGAGGGGGAAGGGTGGTGGAGAGGTTACAGTGACCCTAAGGAGGCCTGAATATTGAAAATAGTTATATCCCTAGAAAAACAGGGATGCTTACTCTCATTCCTACCAAAACTGCTGCTGCCTTTGTGGATGTCACAACATTCATGCTATACCTCAGAGGAATCATAACCATCTTCTGTGGTCTCTTGTCCCTTATCTGCAGTTCCTCTGTGTGTAGGGGTGAAATCTGGAATGTAGGTCCTGTAGTTCAGTATATGTCCCCAAAGAGACACAGGCATTTAGTAAACTGTGTGGCTTTCTTTCTTTTCTTCAGGTGTTTTGTAGTTTTGTTCATTTAAAATATTTGTCTCAGAAGCAATATTTCAATAGTTTTAAATGTTTGGCTTGAAGAGATGGCAGGTAATGGGTGATTTAAAAATTGTTCATTCTATTTTTGTCAATTTTCCATGTTTCTTTGCTGTGAGTAGCTTGTTATGCTTTTTAGAATATCCTGTGGTAAGCAATGAAATATAACATATTCCTATATTTAAAATGGATTCAATGGGAAAATTGTATTATTTTATAGAAATTAACACTAGAGCCTATTTAGTTGATGTGTTAACGTCTTTGAAAATATTTTTATGATGTGGGAAAATGTGTCCTTCTCCTTTCCTGTGTGGGTAGCACATACTCCTGATGATTCAGTGATTAACTGGATTTGCCAACCCAGTAGAAGGTACATTCAGCTTCAAGTACATGGTGTCATGGAAGCAATTCAGGCTGGGGTCATGGCACATAGTTTCATTTTCTGACTCTGCCATTTACTTATTGTTTGGTCTTGGACTTGGCTTGGGCCCCAGTTTCCTCTTGAGTAAAATGAGAGAAATTATGCTAGATGAGCTCAAAATGCTACTTTGGTTGGAATTACCATGCTCAGTCATGGAGCTGGGCTCTATTGCTCTTATACAGCAAAATAATAATAATAATAATAATAATAATAATAATAATAATAATAATAATAATAAATAAACAAGTAATCCCATCACTGGTGAATTTCCATGCACATAGGCAGAAACTCATAGTAGTTAAGGGCACAGGTTCTGGAGGTTTTGAATCTGATCTCTATCACTTAAAAGCTATGCAACTGTAGGTGAGTTGTTGTTGCAGGAAATTCCATCCTGTTTAGTAGAGATATTAGGTGGAAAAGCCACGGCCATGGACAGCTGACCTGAGTTCTGTTTGCTACTCACTATCCTTTATCCTCTCAGTGTCTTTATAAAAGGGTGTGATTCTATGAACCTTGTTAGTGTGGCTGGGTAGACATGTACACACACGCACAGCCTCCCCACAAATTACCCCCAAAACTGGGACATCAGTTCCTATCTATGAATCTGTGTCACTGAGTTCCTTTTCACAATGTGTTTGCTGTGATCTAGACACAGCCTTCCCTTTCTCTTCTATGTAGTTCTAATGGAGGATGTTTCCTTTCCTTCCCCAGTCCTCAGTGGTGTCAAGAGGCCAATCGTACTAGAGGAGGGGTGCACCCTTAGAGCTCTATGTGAGGAAGCTACTATCTAACCAAAAGGCATTAGTATGATTAGGTGTAATGCCATTAATATTTCCCCAAACTGCCTTTATCCTATTAATGCTGTAGGTAATTTTTGTGGCCAGGAAACATCTTCAGTTGTGCTTTTAGTTTAATGGGAACTTATGACAGTGTTGCTCCATTGCTCTTAAAGAAAAAAAAATACAAAAATTAAAAAAAAAGAAACAGCATCAGAACACACAGCGAACTGATCCAGAATCTTAGTACATTACATTTTCACCTTGCACCTAGTTTTAAAAGAATTTTTTTAAATATACTTACACTGGTGCCTTGGTACTCTTTGTTAATTAGTTCTAGAACTCATGACGAGGGCCCAACCCGAAGAGTACCATACAATAATGCATTTTCTCTTGTGGGCCTGCGTTGTGACTCATACAAGTTCTAGCAAGTGTGATGAGTCCTGAGCAAATGCTGGGCACTGAAACATTTATTTCTTGTCAAAATGTGACAATTACAGGGCTTGACAAGTTCTGAAGCTGATGAGTACTGAGGTATGACTGTAAAGTGCTGAGTTCTTCCTGACTCTGGTCTTTATTGCTACCCACCAGTCAAACCTGCTCATTTCATAGATGGAGAAGCTAGGGGTCAGAGAGAAATACAATATCTCCAAAGACTCTTGGCTACCTGGTAGCAGAGCCAGGACAGGGACCATAGCCTCCTGATTCCTTGGCCATGGTTTTCCCACTCTACCTTGTGCTAATTTTTGCCTGCCAATGAATCATATAAATGAAAGTTCTCTTCTACCAGTCTGTGAAAGTATGTATTTGACATTTGGCTGAAAGGACCATTCATCAGCCTTTTTGTACAACTTACTCTATAGCTTCTTTTCAATGCCTTCCTGGTTTCCATGCAGAAATCTGTTACTGAAATGGAGAATACATTTCCCCTCACTTATCAATAATTTGTTCATCATTGAAAAATACATGTTCTGAGTTTGAGTTTTATCTTCTTTGATTTTCCCAGGCATATGTGTGTCAGGACTATATGGATGGGCTGCACAAGGATTATGGCATTCCATTGGGAAAGGGTTAATCATATTGGTAGAGAAAATGGGCTTGAAGTAAGAAAAAAAAGTAATTATTCCAAGAACAACTACTCACTTTTGCTCCAATCAGATTCATTAACCTGACAACACCCAACAACTCAGCTGATTTCTGCAGAGCTGTCCATATCCTATCTCTGGTCATACCTGCATTCTTGACCTTAGTGACCTTCCCCCAAACCTGATTAAATCCTTCAACCTGAAGGAGCCACTTTAACTGAAACCTTTCTACACCATTTGTCAGGTCCTCCACTGCTGATGACACTCCTGCCCTCACAGTCCCCAAATGGCTTGACCCAAATAGTACTGAACATACTTTCCTGACTCTTCTTCCAAGACTTGCCAAACTGCTCCACCCTGGTCATTACCCAGGCTGATCCTTGATCCTAATTACCTACAGGTGACTGATTCTGGGAGCCAGATCTAAGGCAAGGGTGTGAACAAACGAATGAAATGAATGAAGAGGTTGTGTAGGAGGGAGAGAGAAATAAAGGGTGAGGAGAAGGGTGGGTGTAGAGTATTGATTAGGAAGGGAACTTCAAGATGTGGCTCCTGAACCTAAAATTAATTAATGTCCTTTGCTTTTGGATAGAGATTGGGGATGAGTTGAATAAATTATATAGGCTGCTTCTCAATTTTCACCACCCTATGGACTATGAACCAAGTGGACTATTAGACTATGTCACTTGATCCTAAAGGGAAAGGTTGATTGAAAATTCTTTGGAACCCTGTGTGGGTGAGTGAAAGAGAGTGGGAAGAATTACTTTGTGGTCCTTCAAAGGAGTATGTCCTACCCATCCTCATGTTTTCCCCTTCACTCCTTGCATACTGTCACATACCTGACATAGAGCATTTGTTTGGGATAATTCACAAATTTCTGATTCTTACTTGCTTCCACAAGCAACCCCTTTCCTGAGGTTTATGCACACACACGTACATAGATGCAGGACTGTGGTTCTCTGATTAGGCCATATTCTCTTACATCCTCTTGCTTTTGCATCCACTATTTCTCTGTCTAGAATGTCCTTCCTCTTTAACTCTTATTCAGTCTTCCAGTATTAGCACAAGCATTATTTTATCCAAGAGGCTTTTCTTGCTGACTCTAGCACTCCCTGAGATGTTTTTTTCTCTGTGTTCTCAGAGTCTTTCACATTATGGCATTGTTGTCATAAGAGTGAAATAACCAAACATGATGGTTTCATTTCTGATTTCATATAAAACTGTGAGGCTGTAGAAGGTATCAGCTGCATTAAATTCTTTCTATCCATTGTGCTTAACCCAAGGCCTGGCACATATTAGGCTTTCAGTATCTGTTTCCTGAATATGTAAATGGAAACCTTCTCCTTACACATCTAGTCTGCTCCATTTGACCCTTTTGTTCACCTCTTTGATTGTTTGTGCCTAGAAACTGAATACATAGACCATGAAGTCACCAAAATTAATGGGCATTGACAACATGCAAAGTCTATTCATTCTTATCATCTACAAAACAAAAGATACCTGTATCTCCCCTAAACATGAATTTCTTCTACATTTTTCTTGCAATTAAAGACAAAAAGAAATTTCTGGAAGCATCCATAGTTCTGACTAGTATTCCAATCTCTAGAGATTACTAGCATTTTTAAACCAGCTGTTTCATGAGAAGAACTTTAGCAATTGTTTAGCATTTTGTAGCTAATTGCAGGAACAAAGTGGCTACCAATGCAAAATTTGGTTTTTAAAAGAAAACATTATCTCCCTAAGCAAGCACACATGGTAAAGACAACATGAAATTATCACCAGTCAGCATCCATGAGTCAGGAGAGAGATGAAGTGGTAGATTTTTTTTTTTATTTCTAGTGAAGAAGTTGAAAGGTAAGATATTCTTTGTTTCAAGAAAATTTGCAGAATCCAATGATACAAATGTTGGAGAGTTAAAATGAGGTAAGGTGTGGCTCAGGGACTAAAAGGATGTGTAAGAAGTGCTGTTTGAACATTAGAGAAGCACCAAGAGGTAAGCTTTTTAAACACTTAGTTCAGGGACCCTCAAATTTGTTTTGCTTGTGTCCTTCCTAAAATGATAAAAGTATGTGGAAAAGCTGCATAGCTGTCCATGTCATTATTTTTGTATAATAAATCATAGTTTAAATATTTACAGAGGATGTAATTTTCATCATGTTGTATATTTATTGTACATTTTCATTACAACTGTTGAAATGCTCAGTTAGCTCATTCAATTAATGGAAAATGTCCACCATGTAACTTCAATAGTTAGATCATTCCCCATTGTCAAACCAATCAGCCAACTCAGATTGGCTTTCTGTTTGAAAGAGTCTGATTTTACTCTTCTGTGACAAGCATTACATTACTGAATTTTAACATCAAGATAGGCAGACAAGGCGTACCCCCTTGCCATGTTTGTTACTTGGATGAAATAAAGACACTGTTTCATCAATACTTCTTACCTGAACACTCTTTGCTTTGCTCTATACAACTCCCCTTCAGTAGCTTCTATGTTCTGGAATTCTTCCTTTTTGGGGAGGATTTATTTTATTTTATTTTATTACAGTTGATATTCAATATTACATTAGTTTCAGGTGTGCAGCATAGTGGTTAGACAATCATATACTCTATAAAATATTCCCCCCTAATATTTCCAGTACCCATCTGGTACCTTATATAGTTATTCCCATATTACCAACTGTATTCACCATGCTGTACTTTATATCCCCATGACTATTTTGTAACTACTGATCTGTATTTCTCAATCACATCTTCCTTTGTTGTTTTGTACTCTGGAGGACTTCAGTCCCTGAGATTGCTCCATGGGAAAATTCAAGATGGTCAAGGGGTCTATCTCTTTCATCAAATGGGAAGAGGCACATTATGGTAATGGAGGTGGGAAAGAAGAATCTACAAATGTTGGACAGATATCCCAGCCTCCTCACCCTCTGCAAAGTTAGATATGCACCCAGACTTGGAAATCTCTGATCTGTGTACTCCTCTCTCATTTTACGGATGGGTCATTTTAGACCTAGAAAGAAAATTGGACTCATCCAAGGCAGCAATGTTTGTTAACCAGTGATAGAGTCACTAATGGAATATACGGTAGGTATTTTGATTTCTCAGCTAGTGTACTTCCTTCCCCGTGATGTCTCATTAATCTATCCTACATTTATGTGACTGTAGTCTCTTTAGGCTGTCACACTGAAGTTTTCTCATAGAAGATAAGAGGTCTGACCTTGACATTTCTTCACAAGGAAGTATTTGTACATAGAGAACTCAAGAATGGTAGTTGTTTGTATCTGTTCTGACATTACTTGCAGGTTAATCAGGTAGGGTTACAACTTGACAAGCCTTCGTTCAAAAGTCTGTAATTTAACAATCCTGTTCCATGTTAGTTGGAAAAGGCACTCTACCATGTGTTCAAAACCTCTTGGTGGTTATTAATTTTTGAATCATTTACTATTTTCCTCATTTTGTTATTCTCCCGGATTAAATTGTAAAGTCTCAAAGTACATAAACTCTGTCTTACTTCTTTATCTCAAAATCCTCTAAAACATTCAGTAGTAGGTACATAGATGTCTCTAGAGTCAAACTAGACTAGATTCAAATATCGGATCTGCTGCCTGCCAGCAGTGTGACTTTGGACAAAATATCAACCTTTCAATATTACAGTTTCCCCTTCTATAAAATGGGTTGTAAGGATTGAATACGAGGTCTGTCTAGAAAGTGTCCAGCCATGTATTATGACAAATAGAGACATATATTGAAGAAGATACAAGACACAAGAAACATTGTACATAGGACAATGACACCTCAGTCCCTTTCAAAGTAGGCACCTTGGGACCTCACACAGTTCTCCCAATTGCCATCAGCTGCCCTGTCATATTTTCCTGAATCTCATTAATGGTCTGAAATCTCTTCCCTTTCCAAGGTGATTTTAGTTTTGGGAAAAGCCAGAAGTCACAGGACAGCAAATCTGGGCTGGGGGGGGGTGCTGAGTCACCTGGGTGATTTGATGTTTTGCCAAAAAACTCAGCATGAGATGTGACATATGAGTGGACGCATTGTTGTGACGAAGCTGCCAATCACCAGTTGCCTGTAGCTGTGGCCTTCTGAATCATCTGAATAGTTTCCTTGGATGAATGTTCAAGTTTAACACAAAATTTGATGCAGATTAATTGCTGTACTTACTCAGTAATTTTGAATGCAATGACCACATAGTACACATTGCTCACTCAACAGTGTCTACTGACCTCACTGACTAGTACAGTAAAGTTGTCATTATTCACACATGTGCATCCCAGTCCACTCTCCCTGGCTGCCAGGTTACGTTGATGTCAAGCAAACCATTCTCATTATATTATCAATGGCTGGACTTTTCCCAGACAGACCTTGTATATCATATAAGGCAAGTATACATGGTATAATTATAGTAGGTACTCAATAAATGTTAGCTGTTGTTATCATTATTGTTGATTGAAACCATCAAGTTATCTAATGGTAAGAGAATCAGGGGATCAAGCCCATGGAGAGCAAAAGGATCAAAAGTATATTAAATTCACCCAGAGGAAAGCTTCAAGGGAGAGAGTGCTAAACAGTGTTATGCAAGGCTCATCAAGTCACATATGAAATAATGGTTTAGAACAATGCTGTTCAGTGGATCTTTCTATGATGACAGAAATGTCCTATATCTAAAACAGCTAATATATGTGCCTCTTGAGCACTTGAAATGTGGCTAATCCTAATGAGAAATTAAAATTTTCATTTTATTTAATATTAATTAACTCATAGTTAAATCTAAACAGCTACATGTGGCTAGTGTACCATTTTGGCCAGTACAGTTTCAAGACTTATGCTTTATTTTTGTCAGACCATAAGTCTTTTAGTATTAAGCCAGCTTAAATTGCAATGACATTAAACCTAACTCAAGGATAGTGAGTGCCATGTGGTTGGTGGCAGTGACTTGGCATCAGGGGCCAGTTCCAAGCAGGACCTCATATGATAACACCTTCATCTCTCCATGTACGTCTGCTCCTCTTTCTCACTTTTCCTCTATATTCCCCTCCATCATTCTCCCTTGTTTCCCTACAGTCAGGCTCCTCTGCCAAACATATTTTGAGACCTGTGCATATGTAGTTAACTCCTTACTAATTAAGTACCAACTAATTAAGGTTAATAAGATACCCATGAGGCAGTATATTAAGACACCTGTGGTGCAAAATCATCTTTCCCCATACTATTTTTATATGAAGAGTTATTCTCCATCAATGTAAGATTGATTCCTTTCACATATTAAGTAGTATATTGTGGGCAAGATCAAGATTGAAGAGTTTGTGGACTGTCAGCAAAGGTTACCACCATTTACCAGAATAGATACAGAGGATATTTCAGTACTTTCTTCATCTTATAAAACATTATATTTTGAAAGATTAACTAGTAAGGAAAAGTGAAACTTAATATAAGTTAAGAAAATGAATTACACTTATCGTATTTGGAAGATGAAGAGGGGTATTAGCTAGACCACTTGAACACAGAAGGGTGCTTATTGTTATTCATGCAGTGTCTGGTGCCATTGTTCACTATATGAACAAAGTTTTAGGCCTCCTAAAACAACCCCTTTCTGCATTTTAATATCCAGGTTAAAACAGTTCATTGTTAGTATTTAAAGTATTTGAAATGTGTACTGAGTCATAGTCAATATGTGAAATAGCTTGAACATTTGCTATTGTAAACAAGCTTTTTTGTTTAAAACATTTTTATTTGTGGAACCCATCCATATTAAAATTATAACTTTAGTAGCCTTCTGTGGAGAAAATGGTGAATCTGACCTTTTATGCCAATTGACCATGGAGAAGAGAACCATATTTTCTATAATCAAATCCCAACCATGTCATCGTGACCGTTTTCTTTATGCAAATGTTTCTCTGTCAGTCTCCTAATAACTCACCTTAATCCATCTTCAGTGGCCTTTTCCTTTTTCAAGAAATTCTTATGAATACTTTTTATTTTCTTAAAAACAGAGGTAGCTGTTATAAATTCTTACCCATGTTAATAGAGTAAGTGTATATATTAAAACTAATCCTCTCAGGAAGGCATGAGAAAGAAGGTCTTGCTTTGGGATGGCCATCAGGGCCCAGGAGCTTCTCTGAGTCCTGTGTCTAACACTGGCCATACAGTGTTGGAAGGTCAGATTGAAAACAACAATTGGCAGTGAATGGCCATGAATGCAAGGCCAGGCTTTAATTTTTTTTTTCCTATACAGAGAGAGCTAGATTTAGCCAATGATCAGTGACTAAAAAAATCTAATACAGCATGTCCCAAACAGCTCCCTCAAATCCCACTTTCCTGTATTGCCAGTCCATCAACAACGTCATTTTGTTCAGCATCATTTTGTTTTAACATTGATGAAAAGCCATAAGAAGTTAAGTCTTCTGATCAATTTATATAAATAAATTGATAAAAAGACATATATTATATAAAATTATATCTATATCTATATATAAATTTATATCAGTCAGCCTATGGTAGAAAACAATTGGTTTCATTATATGTTGTTTAGCTTAAAATTGCAGAACCTATCAATGACATCAAGTGAGGACTTACTGTATAGGCCAAACTGCCTCCTTCCCAGTATGCATAGTGACTGTGCCCTTTACTGTTCAGACCTCTGTATGTCCCACAGTGTCTCACAACCTAGAAGTCAAGTCCTTCACAATTTTGCTCTTTCCCAGCCTTTCTTCTCACCACTCTGCCCTCCTGCAGCCCTGGTGAACTGCTCTTCATTCTCTATCATCCACCATACTTTTTTGCCATTTCCACTTGCTCACACCATTCTCCTCCAGGGTCTTTTGTGTCCTCTGGATCTGTCAGGCAAAGGTTAGGCATTCTACTAACCCAATTTGAATCCTACATCTTCCAAGTTCCCAGAGCCCCCTGGCAAACTGAAGGGTTTTTTTTTTCTCCTCTCTAGTCATCTGATACTTAGACACCACGGTATCAGAAACCCTAGCCTTTTGCTGGGTGTGTGATCTTGGACAAGACATTTAACCTCACTTTCTGAGCCTGTGCCTTCATCTGGAAAACAAAGACAATAATGCCTTCCCAGCTCATGTCACTGGCTTGCTGTGAACCTCAAAGGAGATAATGCATCTGACAGCTCTCACTACACAATGAACTGCCATGAACACAGGCAGTGTTGTTCCTTTTATTATTGTTCTTCGATTGGAAAATCAGCCAAGGCTGCCTCAAAGCAATCATTCTGAAAGGTATAGAGGGAAGAACTTTGTTCAGCTAGTCCCTGGACATGACTATCTAAGTGTCCCAGAAACTGTAGGATTTCGGCCTCCAAACTCTACTTTCTAGGCTGCCTCTGGAACCAGAAGAAGCACGAAAATCTTTAGTCACACAGCATGTTCTGATTTAGGGGTTGAAAGACTAGGTTGCTGTAATCACAGCACTTGCTTATACTAGATAATGAGTTCCATGAGCACGGGGATTGGATCTGACTTAGTTCTGTGTCTTCCATAATGCTTAGTGCCATGATGATGCCGGTACTTAGAATGTGCTCATTCTCAGTCTCCTTCAGTGAGCTGTCTGATGAATGCTAAAAACATCTGATGTAACACATGTAACTGAAACCCTAGCTGTTAGAGTCCAAAACCCATATGAGCCAATCTCATAGTTGTTACACTTCTCTCTTGCCTTAGTTTTCCTACAGAGTTGAGAGGTTCTCCTAACCTTCATTAAATATTCAAGAGTTGAAGACTTTGAAACAGAGATAGAAGCCCTGTCTGGTGTGGCTCAGTGGATGGAGTGCTGGCCTGTGAACCAGGGGGTCGCCAGTTCCATTCCTGGTCAGGGCACATGCCTGGATTGTGGGCCAGGTCAGGTCCCCATTGGGGGACATGCAAGAGGCAACCACACATTGACGTTTCTTTCCCCCTCTTTCTCCCTCCCTCCCCCTCTAAAATAAATAAAATCTTTTTTTAAAAGCTCCTCTATTTAAAAAAATAGAGAGAGGAGATAATGACTCCATTGAAAGGGTGCTTAGAGGTGAGTCTGGGTCTCAGAGTAGAGACCAGGCAGAACTAGTGACTGGGCTTCTGCAGGGTGGCATTCTTGTCTGAACCCTTGTTCTCAGGGGGTCAGGGGAGCCTAAACAGCTTTTATTATAAAATGAACCAAATGGCACCAGCTAGAGAGATCCATTATCTTGCTCATACTCTTTTAACCAACTCATCAGGTACCTAGCAACTCACAGTAAAGAGATATGGGCAGCCCAGTTCTGTTAACACCATACCCTTTTCAGCTGCTTATATATTTTCTCAACTTCATTCTATTCTATCTTCTCCAATTCTGTATTCATCCAACTCCTGGTCTCTTACCCCTGTTACTCTTTCTAACCTTGAAATAACCTACTGATGTGGCTTTGAGACTCCCAGGGGATATCGTAGGCTCAGTCTTTAGTATTTTTTCTCTGTATCAATCCAATTCATGTCCCTCTAGCACTCAACTCAGCACTGGCCTATGACATAAGCTGCCCTCATCTTCTGTCACTGAGGCCAAGGCAGCTCCTGTGAGGAAACTAGCACCCACTGGGTCTGGTGACCATTTTGGGCTCTATGTCCTAGAGACAACAAATGATCTGGTTACCTTATCCTTTCACCTTTCAGATGGTGTCCTGATCTCATAGGCTATTATAGGACCCGAGGTAGCATCCCTTTGGCCTACTGTGCTAGCCTGAGACCAGGAATTTATTTCTGAATAACTTCCATGCTTAAACTCTGATGGTTTCTGTTGAGGGCAACCCTTCCTGGTCTCAGGAAGCTGTGACCCCCTGTGACTTAGGCTGAGTGAGAGACCTCCGGATCAGGAGCCACTAAGGAGAAAAAACTTATTCCCCTGGCATGAATGCTACCTGTTCTGTGCCTGGCCTTTAATGCTAAATCAGTTACCAATGACGGGTAAGACACCTCATGGGAGGGGCAACCTAAGCCAGGTTCTGGTCTCATAAGGCCTATGGAAAGAGACTCACGAGACTGTGGAAATAAATGAAGGGGCTGTAGAAAGGAAGGGGTGATCGGCATCTACCCCTACCCCCTGTTAGCCTGAGTCTTTGTACTCAGATGTGAGAAATCCAAGTCTCCTTGCTGCCTCTGTCTCCAGCCCTTCCCAGGGCTTACTTAGCAAATAGCCTAAGGAAGGGGCAGCTCAGACCGGAGACGGCGGACCCCCGGGGTAATCAGGCCTGGGGCAAAGAATATGCAAGATCCTGTAAGATCTGTTTGCTGGAGGATGTTGTTAACTTGGAATTTGAAGGCACAGTCAGGAAACCTTTGAAGCCTGTAGTCTTTTCATATGATAAAGCTCCAATCTCTGCCCGGAATCACAACAGAAACTCTATTAGCATCCTTGTAAGATATGTGTTCCCTTTGATCCCTTCTGCCAGACTGTCAATCCACAAACTGTGTCTACTTTCTCAATAAAAACCCACTGGGACAAAGGAAGGGGCTCTTTCCCCTAGGGGGGTTTAGCCCAGAGCGGCTCAAAGAATTGGAGAGTGAGCACTCCATCTTTGACTTCCATTCAGGAAACTGTTTCTGTGCATGATTATTTCTATAGTGGGTTTTTGCTTGTCCATAGCCAGCTGGGAGAGCCAGGTTCTGCATGCTTCAGGTAGTTATGTGTGTCCATAGCCAGCCGGGAAGCAGCCAGGTTCTGCATGCAACAGCAAGGAGGTTTTTATGTGTGTCCATAGCTGGCCAGGGGGGCCAGGTTCTGCATGCTTTCATTCAGACAGCCGGGTGTTTAAGTGAGGTTTGAAAATCGCTACAGGTTTCTTCTACTTCCTAAATGAACCTTTCATTCAGTTATAACATTCAGGTATAAACATTTACTGAGTATATACCATTCCTTTATGTCTCATGGATTTGTCTTATCTACACAGCCAAAATATAAGTTCTTTGAAGGAAGGATGTTCTTGAAGTAAAAAGAAACCATCCAACTGATTCATGAGATTTTGTTAATGTGCTCAAGATTATATAGGGCTAGATGAAAGTAGGCTTACAGTTGTGAGTACACAAAACAGAGATTGTTCTTGTATTATTATTTCATTATTGTATTATTTCCTTATGAGCAATTATAAATCCACTTTTGTCTACCCCCTACATTCAGAACACTTAGCATTTGTCAAGCACTTACTGTTTAGCAGGCTCTGAGTTAAGCGCTTTACATGTAACATTTTATTTAATTCCAACATTCTCCCTAAGAGGCAGGTACTGCCGTTCCTGCTTTACAGATGAGGAAATTGAGGTCTTGAGAAGAGGATAAGTGACTTGCTAGGAGCCACACAGCTAATGAGTACTGGAGCTAGGAATTCAATATATTGCTGTTTGACTTCATGGCCCCTGGCAATTCTGTGTCCTATGTATTACGGGGAAACACTGATATGGTGGTCCACTATAGTCACTCCTGTCCAGTCTTGTTTATACTGTATTGCATTACATGGAAATGCTTCAGTTTTGAATCTAGGATAAGAAATACACCATGAACCAACTGAATTTTTGTTAACAGCTGAGACTAGATTGTTGAATTTTACTTTCATTCAGGTTCAAATGAGTTTACTACAAGATGAAACAATTAGTGCTGCTGTTCTGTACTTGTTCCTTAAGTATCTAAATATACTATTTATCTAGAATTTCTCAAGTATCATACCTGAAAACATTTTATTCCTTGCCATACTTGAAAAAAAGGTTTGATTGCTGCAACAAGTGTGGATAATAGTTGGGAACTTAGAAGAATCTGAATGGCTAGGTAAAAACTCAAGTAGATAAGGGTGAGTTTAGAAGTGATTTTGAATGTCCAAGCACATTGTTCAATAGCAAATATAGTGGACCCACTTACTGCTTTATGGGAACAGAAATTCTTCCTGAAGGTGTAGTGGTAGAAGTGGAAACACTCTTCTAAAAATCTTTTATCCCTTTTTTTACTTACAATTATATCATGAACACATTTTAGTGTTAATCAACTGAAATTTAGATAATTATTTTAACAGGTACAAGTATTCCATCAGTTGAATGAGCCATCACTACTCCCCATTTTTATGTGTTTGTTTGTTTATGTATGTATCTTTTGTTTTGTTTTCAATTACATTTTACATTCAAAATTATTCTGTATTAGTTTCAGATGTATAGTATAATAATATAATGGAAATACTCCTGAACTAGAAGCTTTGTGGCAAGCTCTGGCTTTTCAGGGAAGGCTGTTTGTATCTGAATTGTCACTGTTTCTGTAGCCCACCAAACCCTAGCCAGAGGGACACATTGTTCTCCTTTTCCACCTGTCTCTCTGCGGGGAGCGACATGGCAGAATAGACATATCATTGCCTATGGGGGAGGGGATAACATACAAACCCCAGCTGTTTCCCTTTACTAACTGCCTGAGTCACTGTAAAATGGGACTTGAGGACCACCCTCCTTCCCTCTCTCCATTAAATTTTAAGAAATACTTATCAAGTTGCTACCATGTGCCAGATTGAACCTATGTTCTAGTCAGTTAATCCTGCTGTGAAGATTAAATGAGAGTGGTGGGTGTGAAGTGGCCAGAGCATAGTTAGTATGTAGAGGTGTGGATTTCTTTTCTTTCTCCCCATTTTGGCATTATAGCATGAGATGGCACGCACACATACACGTACACTCGGATCTGTGCAACTTTCATTTATTTTAGTCCAAGATTGTTGCCATTCACATACACAGCCCTTATGGCAGGTGAATCAGCCAATCAAAAATGGGCTTGACTGATTTGCTTGAGTGACTTGCCCTCAAAAAAAAAAAAAGCAGAATGAATGTATGAATATAGTTATTGAGTCAGGTGGCTTTGTGGGTTTCCATTGGTGTTAGAATTTCAAACTTAGTTTCCTGCTGCTGGTTATACATGAGAGGCAATAGCAAGCTATCCAGTGTGTGTGATAAGTAACAGGCATCCCTAATACATTGCATTTTGGGTTCAGAAGCCAGTGCCCTTATAAGAAAATGACACTAGTAATGAAAAACACACTGTGTTAACATATGACAAATTTAAATGGCACTAGTAATAAAAAACACACTGTGTTAACGTATGACAAATTTTGCAAATATGACACCCCCAAAACTCATTTTATTTTGAAGGCATTATACAAATTATATTGCTATGTTGCAATTGTATGTCCTACTTGTTCATTCTCCTCCACATAAGGCTCTGCCCCATGTATATCACATCTTGGTGACACCACCAAGTGACTCAGAAATCTGGAAGTCATCCTAGATGTTTCTCTGTCACCCACCTTCCCCCAAAACTGTTCTGTCTCAAACCTCTCTTGAGTCTGCTCCTTAAATAGATCTCCTCTCCATCCCCAGTCTTAGTTCATGCTCTCATTAGCTCAGTCATCAATGATGGCAATCACCAAAAAGTCCTCTTTACCTCCAGTTAATGCCCCTCCTCCACCTTTTCCACCTCCCAACCACCTTACTTTAGAATACATTTTCTATACACAGTTAGTTGACCATGTCACTTTCCTTTTGAAAGTCTTTCAATGGCTCCCTGTTGCCTATACAAAATAAAGCAGGACTCCTTAGAATGATAATTAAAACTCTGCCCAGTATATTTTCTTCTTTCCAGTTTCAACTTCCATCATCCCTGTTTTTTTCCCCAATCATACAAAAATACTTACAATTCTAGAATATAGCATTTATCCATTCAGTGGATATTTATGTCTAGACACTATAGTGCAATGAACAAAAGAAACAAAAGTGACTTTTTTCATAGGTTTACATGCTATGTGGGGAAACAAACAATAAACACATACATTATTTTTAGAACTAATTTCTCTTTCCATTTACCCTTTCTTCTGTCTGAGGAAACTTCCTTGCTCCCTCTCCAGATATTTCCTAATCCTCTTTTAAGCATTACATCTAAGGTAGATTCCAGTTTGCTTTCCTCTTTTCTCTGCACTTATGTTTACTTTCAGTATAGCATGTGGTTTTCTGTTGTTTCTCATTGTTTGCATGTCATACCCAGGCCTCATGATGTTCTCTACCTAATGGGACAGTATCTCTTTCTGCTTTGCCTTCACAGTACCCTGAACTGTGCCAGCACTTTATCAGAACTCACAGAAGGTGTTTCAGTCCACAAAAGAATGAAAGGAAGGAGGAAGGATGGACAGGGATGGAAGGAAGAGGGAAAACAAAGACTGAATGGAAAAAGAAAAAGGAGGAAGGAAGAAAGGAAATCAATTTCTTTCCATTTCTTCTTGGCTTATAAGTTTTAACTAGTTTTGAATTATGACCCAGTAGGATTGCATAGTCAAGAAAATGCCCCTAAATTTTACAACCAATGATATTTCCTAAAAAGTGTAGAGAAAATAGATATTCCCCATTGTGTATTTGGTTTGTAAGTCATTGTTTGAACAACTTTATGGTTTTTGAAAATAATTTTTAAATTGTTATTTTATTACAGTTGTCCAAATTTTTCACCCTTTGCCCTCCTCCACCTATCCTACCTCCTGCTCCCACAGTCACTTTCCACACTGTTGTCCATGTCTGTGGGTAATTCATAAAGGTTCTTTGTCTAGTCCCTTTCCCTTCTTTCCACCATTATTCTCCTCCCCTCTGGTCAGTCTGTTCCATGTTTCCATGCCTGGTTAACAACTTTATGTTAAAGTAAGAAATGAAATGAAATCTCCCTCACACACAATTAATCTCAGCCTTCATATCCTATTGCTATGTAATAATAGCCAGAACTTGCAAGAAGTAGTAAAGCAGAAATTACATGGACAGCAGTATGATGATTGCTGGGCAGGGGAGTGGAGGCAGGTAAAGGAGAGATAAATGGTGATAGAAGGAGACTTGACTTGGGGTGGTGAACACACAATACAGTGTACAGATGATGTGTTGTAGAATTATACACCTGAAACCTGTATAAATTTTTAAACCAGTGTCACCTCAATAAATTCAATAAAAACAGATTGATAGGCTTGAAATGTCAAATTCCTTTTTTAAAAAAGAACCTCTTCTATTCCTCAGAATATCAAAAATTAAAAAGCTCTTCTTTTTTAAAATGTCTTTTTTTAAAAGAACTTTAAATTTTATTTTTCAATTACAGTTTGCATTCAACATTATTTTGTATTGGTTTCAGGTGTACAGCATAGTGGTCAGACAATCATATACTTTACAAAGTGCTCCCCCTGATATTTTTCCAGTACCCACTTGGCACCATACATAGTTGTTACAGTATCATTCACTATATTCCCCATGCTGTACTCCCCATGACTGTTTTGTAACTACCAATTTGTACTTCTTAACCCCATCACCTTTTTCACCCAGTCCCTCAACCACCGTCCCCTCTGGTAGCCATTACTCTGTACTCTGTGTCTTTGAGTTTGTTTTATTTTTGTTTGTTTTATTCTTTAGATTCCATATATAAGTGAAATCATGTTATTTGCCTTTCTCTGACTGCCTTATTTCACTTAGAATAATACCTTTTAGGTCCATTCATGCTGAAAAACTCTTCTTTAATGCTCCCTTTAACCACCTTTATACATTAAAGAGAATTCTGGTCTTTAAGAATCTTTTCAGGGCTGGTTTCATGGGCATGTGATCTGTGCTTAGTTTAATACTCTTCTGTTGCCACATTGAAGATTTTAATTTTTGAACCAGGGGCACACTGCTTTTTTGTCACACTGGGCCCCACAAATTATGTACCTAGTCCTGAGTCTTCCTGAATCATTCTACAACCTCCTTGCTCCCAGTGATACTTTTTACATCATGTCCATTTGTATGGTGCTTGGTGCAAGAATGTAGGAAACCACCTTTTCAGTAAACATGGGCTTGCCTGGGAATGTAGAGGCCACCTACCTGTTCCATGCCTGTGCACTATATATCCTAGCATCATTCATTTGTTCCTTCATTAATTGAACAAACATTTCCCATGTGCATCCTTTGTACCAAGCACTGTACTATGCACTGCAGATACAGCAGTTAGTAGATGAGTGCTGCTCTGCAGGAGATGTAGACACAAGGCAGTAGAGTGCAAATGAATGTGGAGATGATGAGGTAATCTCAGAGGGCAGCAGGGAGCACAGAGCAGAGGCCCCTAACACTGCCTGGAGTTAAGGAAGGAGTTAAGGAAGTCTTCTGAAGGAAGCTGACATACAAATGAACTGGGGCGAAAAGGTGGAAGTGAGAGGCATGGCCTGAGAAGGGCATTTCAGGTTAAAGAAACAGCATACTCCCTTGCTGTTCTTTCCTCAGTAGGACAAAGGACTTGACCTGCAGTGGGAATTCCTCAGGGTAGGGGTCAGGTGTTTATGCAACAGCAGGACTGGACTTTACACCAGAGTTTTACACTCATTCCAAGCTGTGTATTGTGCTTGCCTCCATGGATGGGTGGAACTACATATTGTTGAATGTCTGAAATGTTCTATGGCAGAAGAAAGCGAAAATATCCACTGCATCTCTTATCTCTAAGGCATCAATAAACCCTCTGGATATTTAGAAAGTCCTAGATTTCAAATAGACTCAGATTCTACTAAAATTTATGAGTCCTTGAAGAGCTAGGCATTATGCTTAGCTTGCGAGTCATAGAAAAAAAATGTGGTGGGGCAGATTTGGTACTGTGGGCATTTTCTGCTGCTTTCTGATCTAGAGTTTGGCTTTTTCAGACCCCAGATCCTTTGTTTACATTTGTTATTAGTCTGCCTAGAGCATTCTCCCTTAACCCCATTTCTATTGTTAGTCTTCCCTCAACCACAGTGAAGCCTTCTTGCTCTACAGATTATGTTGGAACTAAATTCACTACTGCTGTGTGTTTCTGTAGCACCTTGTTACTTCCCTGTCAAGTCCTACATCATACTTGGAAGATGTTATTTCCTTAATATTTAAGCTTCCTGATATACTGGAAACTTAAAGAAAGTAGGGTCTATAGTTGTGTAGTTTTACTTTAACAGTTTAGCTTTAACTTTATTTTAACAGTTAAATACAAGCTCCCAGCCCACTGCCTGGCTGATACTACCTGCTCAATAAGCATGTATGAGCAAGGGGAGTATCACTACCTCAGTTTACAGATGATGACATTGGGGCATACCTAGTTGATCCTGACCAAAGTCAAAGAGCTGTTAACAGCTTTCCAGTTAACCACACTCCTTTTCAAAAACATTTTAAACATTCAAGGGGCATGTTTAGAAATGAAAGAAATAATACAAGGTAAATAGGACTTTATATAAGCAAAACACCAACTGTAAAGATGGTATGTGGTTTGTTTTCTCCTTATTTTCATGGGTTATGCAGTGTACTTAAGGGAGGTCAGATAACTGGATAGAAAATAATTCCAACCCTCCAGGCTAGTTTGCAGCATGCACCAAGAGAGTCTGTGTCAGTGGGCATTGCTGTGGTGAGGTGGGGTCATGGAGAAGGTCAGAGGTGGGCACTAGGCCCAGCCATGGGAGTCACCTAGGATACACCTCTCTAGGGAAGTGTTGAGGTAGGGATTGGCTAGCCAATGCAAAGGCAACAATAACCTCTAAGGCATATGTATAAGGACACTCATGAGCTGTTTCCAAGGTAGTTTGTTCTGCAAACTGCTACACACCAGTCTGTAACTGTAGGAATGCTTAGAGAAATTCAGCAATGGGAGTGGTCAGAGAGCCTTGCCAAGGGTGGGGTTCTAGCAGATGCACAGAAAGTTAGAGGAGGTATTTTATGACTCATGATAAAGAAGTCTGGGGGCCCAAAAAAGTTTAATGTTCCTGCCAGTGTGTCATTTAGGACATTATCTGAACCATCAGGAAGTATTTATTGAGTGCCTACTATGTGCCAAGAAAGTCAAATGGGGATTCTATTTCTGGCAGTTGAACTTTTAACTCCCATCTGTTTTTGCTTTGAGTTGAATATAAATATAATCTGGAAGTAAAAAGTAAATCTATTTCTGTGCCTACTCATTCTTCATCTACCTTTCTGCTAAACAGTACCCAGCAGCTGTGCCAAGTCTTTCTGAATGCCATGAAATCATTTGTGCATTTTGATACTGTATTATGGAAGTATTAATTGTTTCTCCTCACTTCAAAGCTTTCTAATTAGCTTGAACAATGCTACCAGTCTCTTCTTTGAAGAGATTCTGTGTCTTGTAATGATTTCTCTAATTCCAGTGTGGTAGATTAGATGGGAGCTGATCTTTCTCTTGCTCTCTTTTCCTTTTTATTTGTTTTTAAAAATTGGATATAATTGACATACAGTATTATATTAGTTGTACAACTTAGTGACTTGATATTTATATGCCTTGCAAAATGATCATCATGATAAGTTTAGTAACTTTCTCTCACCATACAGAGTTATTATAATATTATTGATTATATTTCCTATGCTGTACATTCCATCTCCATGACTTATTTATTTTATAAGTAGAACTTTGTACCTCTTAATCCCCTTCACCTATTTCACCCATCCCTCACCCCCCTCCTCTCTGGCAACAATCAGTTTGTTCTGTGTGTCTATGAGTCTATTTCTATTTTGTTTTCTTTTGTTTGCTTGTTCTGTTTTAGATTCCACACATGACTGAAATCATATGGCATTTGTCTTTCTCTGTCTGACCTATTTCACTTAGCAGAATACCTGCTAGGTCCATCCATGTTGTTGCAAATAGCAAGATTTCATTCTTTTTAATGGCTGATTAATATTCCATTGTATATATATCACTTCTTTATCCACTCATCTATTGATGGATACCTAGATTGCTTCCATATCTTGGATATTGGAAACAATGCTGAAATGAACATAGAAGTGCATATATCTTTTCAAATTAGTTTTGATTTCACTGGATTAAATACCAGGAAGTGGGATTGCAGGATTGTATGGTAGTTCTGTTTTTAATTTTTTGCAGAGCATCTGTACTGTTTTCCACAGTGGCTGCACCAATTTACATTCCCACCAACAGTGCATGAGGATTCCCTTTCTCCACATCCTTGGCAACACTTATTATTGTCTTTTTCACAATAGTTATTCTGACAAGTGTGAGGTTATTATCTCATTGAGATTTTGATTTTCAATTCCCTAATTGTTAATGATATTGACCATCTTTTCATGTGTCTTTTGGTTTCTATATGTCTTCTTTGGAAAAATGTCTGTTTGTTCTCAAAAATGAGAACAATGTCTCATTTTTTTATCAGATTATTCATTTTTTATATTGAATTGTATGTGTTTTTATACATTTCAGATAGTAACTCCTTATCAGATATATCATGTGGGAATATCTTTGGATAGTAACTTCTTATCAGATATATCATGTGCGAATATCTTCTCCTGTCTTCAGTAGGTTGTCTTTTGTTTTGCTGATGTTTTTCTTCGTTGCACAAAGGCTTTTGGTTTGATGTAATCCCATTTGTTTATTTTTTGTTTGTGTTGCCCTTGCCTGAGGAGTCATATCCAAAAAAAAATATTGCTAAGACTGGTGTCAAAGAGTTTACCAACTATGTTTTTTCCTAGGAATTTTATGGTTTCAGGTTTAATATTTAAGACTTTAATCCATTTTGAATTTATTTTTGTGCATGGTGTAAGAAAGTGGTTCTGTTTCATTCTTTTGCATGTAGCTGTCCATTTTTCCCATCACCTATTGAAGATATTGTCTTTTCCTCACTGTATATTCTTGCCTCCTTTAGTAGATTAATTGACCTTATAAGTGTGGGTTTATTGGGCTTTCTATTCTGTTACATTGATTTATGTGCCTGTTTTGTACTAGTACTACACTGTTTTGATTACTATAGTTTTGTAGTATAGTTTGAAATCAGGAAGCATGAACCTACATCTTCTTTGTTAAGATTACTTTGGCAATTTGGTGTCTTTAGTGGCTCCACATAAATTTTGGAATTATTTGTTCAAGTTCTGTGAAAAATGCCATTAGTATTTTGATTGGGATTGCATTGAATCTGTGGATTGCTTTGGGTAGTAGGACATTTTAGCAATATTAATTCTTCCATGTATTCGCTCAGTGTTTTTCCATTTATTTGTGTCATCTAAAATTTTTTTTATCAATGTCTTACAGTTTTCAAAGTATGTGTCTTTCATCTTCTTGGTTAAAATGATTCCTGGGCATTTTATTTTTGATACAATTATAAATGTGATTGTTTTCTTAATTTGCTTCTTATAGTTCATTATTCATGTATAGAAATGCAACAGATTTCTGTATATTAACTTTGTATCTTCAACTTTACTGAATTTATTTATTAGTTTTGACAGTTTTTTGGTAGAGTCTTTGATGGAGTTTTCAACATATTGTACCATGTCATGTTAAAAGTAACAGTTTTATTTCTTTTTTTTCAACTTGGATACATTTTATTTATTTTTCCTTGTCTGATTGCTGTGGCTAGAACTTCTAATACTATGTTAAATAAAAATGGAGACAGTGAACATCCATGTCCTGTTCCTGATGTTAGAGTAAAGGCTTTCAGATTTTTACCATTGGGGATGATGTTGGCTGTCGGTTTGCCATATACGGCATAATAAAAATGTTGAGGTGTGTTCTGTCTATTTGTACTTTATTGAGAATTTTTATCATAAATGGATGTTGCATTTTCAAAGTGCTTTTTTTTTGCATCTATTGAGATGATTATATGATTTTAATTCTTTGTTTCATGACTGTGGTATATAACATTAATTTATTTGCAGTTCCGAGGAATACAGTTTGCAATCTAATCCCTTCATTCCTTTACATGAGAATATTAATTCAAAGAGTGCAGAAATGAGTAACACAAAGTTATACATTCAGTCAGAGGCAGAGCTGACAGTGGAACCCCTGGCCCTGACCTCCAGGGCAGGGCCTCAGGCATTTTTCTTTCCTCTTCTAGTTGCAATTCTCCTTCCACCCATACCACATCAGCTTCACAAAGAACCTGAACAGACATAGTTTAAACCCCAATTTTATGTAATCATCACAATTTCAGCAGCAGGAAATGGAAGTAAAGCTGACTCCTGTTGTCCTCCCTTTAAGGCCATCTTCATTTATCTCATTTCTGCTGGTTCCCTTGCCTGCATCCATTTTATAACTTGTACTTTATTAAAATACACAACATAGTCAAAAGCATTCCCTTTGTCCCCAATCAAGTGCCATACTGGTGGGTTTCCACAAACACTATGATATAATTTTTAAAGAAGTAACAGCTAGCCATGCCCCTAGCATGATACTTACTTGACTGCAGGCCCCTAGCTAGAGAACTCAGTCTGTTATTAGATTTATCTCCACCCCAGTCTTCCAGCCTACTTTGTCATTGTCAAGAACCCTGACTGAGCCCCAGATGCAGTCTCTAGACTTGTTATGGACCTGACTATGGGTAAGCCAAACCACATCTGTCCTGGTCTTCCTTTGCTGTATGTTGTTCCAAGATGAGGACAGCTCCTTCTGGGTACCAGAGTGTAGAGAGAGAGAGAGACCAACCAGCAAACTCAACAAAGCAAAAAGGCAGTTCACAGATACCTTTGTTGCATTTAGGTGTAAGCTGATCTCTACACTTCCTGAGTTGAAGACCAATATTCCTTTGAGTGGAATTTCTCTGTACATCAGAAGCAAAGGCAGCTCCACTTACACATAGCTTCAGCCTATCCAGGGTATTGAAGATGAATGAAAGCTTGCCAGACAAGGGTTCCAGATTGGGATGGTCGCATGGTATAGTGCTTCAGAGTACACACTTTAGATGCATTCAGTTATGCCTTGAATCCTGATTCTTCCACTTACTATCTGTGTGATCTTGGCCAAGTTAACTTGTTTTTGTTGTGCCTCTATTCCCTCATATATCAAAATGGAGAAAATAGTGTCCAAATTAGAAGAGTGTTTTGAGGAGTAAAAGAGACACAGAGCACCAAACTTTTGCTTCAACAAGACATCTTTGATGTTCAATAGAACTGAATTCATATCCTGGCTCCAAGACTTCCTGTGGGTCAGTTCTTTCATTTGTATAAAGGGGATAATACCCCCTACTTATTTCACAGGGTAATTATAAGCATTAAATGAACAATTGTATGACCACTTCTTAGCATAGGGTATAACACATAGTCCTCAACAAATGGTATTTGCCATTTGTATAATAATTTTACTTCATATGATACCAATCTCATCAAGAGCTCTTAATGGTAGAGGCAAATAAAGAAAGAATTACCTTTTTTTCTCCTTAGCAGACTTCAAACAGAATCATTGGAAATAGAGGTGACCCATGAAGAAGAGACAGGTGGTAGTTTTGGACATAGTTTCTCTCTATGTGTAGATAGATATAGATATAGATATAGATATAGATATAGATATAGATAGGTGTATAGAGATATAGAGATAGATAGATAGACAGATATATGTGTGATATATATATATATGATTATATATAATCACATATTTATAGTTTTGATTAATGCTAATAACAGAATCTCCCAACACAGATATGACAGATATGATTATACAAAACCCTGGCATAGAGGACAATTTTATTGAAAACTGAAATTGTATGAAGGAACACATGTAATGCTTTTCTAAAAATGCAATGTGCTGGTTAAATGTGGTTAAGTGCAGATGTGTGGAAGGTTTTGAACTCAGCGTTGTACAGTGAAAAGAGCAGGGACTTTGAAAAGAAACAACCATGGAACTAGAATTCTTGGACACATTACTTGATTGGTGTGAGCCTCACTTCTATTATCTGCAAAATGGTGCTTAACTGAGTAGTGTGAATATTTTGTGACTGCTACATAGAATATAAGTATACTATCTGGCACATAGTAGATCCTCAAAAATGGTAGTTTATTTATTTATTTTTATTCAACCATCTATTACTCATTTTAAAGTTGGAGATAATAATACACTACATCCATAAATATTTTAGCATATATACAGTTATCTAGAGTTCAATATTTGTGGCACTGAACAATATTGTTCAATTACAGTTGACATTCAATTTAATTTTATATTAGTTTCAAGTGTACATCATAGTGGTTAGACAATTACATAATTTACAAAGTGTTCCCCTCCCAAATTCTAGTACCCACCTGGCACCCTACATAATTATTACAATATTATTGACTATTTTACCTATAGTATATTGAATTTATATGCCCATGACTATTTCTAAGAATATTTTATTGATTACGCTATTACAGTTGTCCCATTTTTTCTCCTCTTTATCCCCCCTCTGCCCTGTACCCCTCCACTCTCTAGCATTCCCCCCTTAGTTCATGTCCATGGGTTGTACATATAAGTTCTTTGGCTTATCTATTTCCTAGACTACTCTTAACATTCCCCTGTCTATTTTATGCCTACCAGTTATGCTTCTTATTCCGTTTCTCCCCCATTCTCCCCCTCCTCCTCCCCACTGATAACCCTTCATATGCTGTCCCAGAGCTTTCTCAGCCTCTTCTCATTTTTTTGAATTATTGTTTCTTCATTCTGTTCTGGTTGGATGTTTATTTCTTCATTTTGTTTCAAATCTTTGGTTTGAGTGACAGTTTCCTTTCCTTCATTTTTGGTTCTCTGTATATTTTTCTTTATTTCACTTTGTATAGCCTTCATTTCTTCCTTCATTTTTCGACCAAGCTCAATCATTTCTGTGAACATTCTGATTACCAGTGTTTTGAACTCTGCATCAGATAGGTTGGCTATCTCCTCGTCACTTAGCTCTTTTTCTGGAACTTTGCTCTGTTCTTTTATTTGGGCCATATTTTTTGTCTCAGCACACTTGTTATGTTGTAAGGGGTAGATACTTAGGTATTCACCAGGGCAGGCAACCCTCTTTGCTGCCTTGTGGCACTGTCTGTGGGGATGGTCAGAGAGGGAACAGTGCCACTTGCTGGCTCCACTCTGTCCCAATTTCTATCACTTCCCTCACTTCCCACAGGCAGATTGTGCCCTTTCAGATGCTGATTCACAGGTGGGTGGTTTTGTGTAAATTCTAGGGCTCTGTGCGTCTTTCCCACACTCTCCTGTGAGACTGGAAGTTACTCCCACTGCCACAACCTCCAAAAATTTTTACTCCCATAAGTTTGAGGCTTTAATTTCCCTCACTGAAGCCCGGGTTCTGCAGTCTGTCTCACTTCCCAATTGTTCTTCCTAGCTTATTGCCCCACCAATGTGGGACTCACTGATCTACCAGCCACCTCCTTGGCTATGTGTCCTCTGCCTCAGCTGCCCTTCTCTACCTCTCCTACCAGTCTGGATGAATGTTTAACTCCTTGGTTGTCAGGCTTCCATGAAGTTTGAATTTCTGGCAGTTTTCATTGTTTTTTGTTTTTAAATTTGCCATTGTCCTTCTTTTGGTTGTGCAAGAAAGTTAAGTGTTTCTACCTATGCCTCCATCTTGGCCAGAATTCCTGGGCTGCTTTCTTTCTCCGAATTCCAAATTTGGAATGTTGGTAAACTGATGCTTCCATAGACCTCCTCCAAATCCTAGGCATATCAGTATATGAGCAGATCCACTCCCCCCACAGTATTTTATAGGTATAGGTTTTGAGTCTTTAGTTTCCTGGTCTGCCATCTTACCATAGGTCCTTTCTGCCCACCCAGCTGCCCATCTCAGCCCCTTCTACTGGTCTGGATGAATGTTCCTTAACTCCTTCATTGTTGAACTTCCATGCAGTTTGATATTCTGACAGTTATGTTTGTTTATTGTTTTTACATTGGTTGTTATCCTTCTTTTGGTTGTGTGAGGAAGCAAAGTGTTTTCTACCTATGCCTCCATCTTGGCCAGAGCTCCCTGAAAAATGGTAGTTTATTGATTATCCTCGTATTTTAGTGGCTTGTGTTATCACTTTTACATGTAATAGCAAATGAAGGTGAAATTTTGATTTTCAAATGAGTTACAACCTAAAAGAGGAAAATAAATTTTTTGATAGATTTCTCCTCTCTGTGTTAGGGTATTACGTTCACAAAATACATTTGTTTGATGTGTGAGGCTGTTTGCAGATCACTCATTGACTGCACATTCCTGAACACTAGAGGAGTATTTCTGGCTATTTGTCATGTCTGAATGATATAAACACACATCCCATTGATTCTGTGTAATGGAGAAGAATGTGGCATTTACTCCATACATTTCCCCTTTTAACACCTTCCAATGTAACATCTTCCTGTTGTGGCGGGACAAGAAAAGAGAGGGTTGTGCTTGTAAATTGCTTTCTGTTACTGCTATTGCTTTCAGAGTGAATACACAAACCAGAGCATTTAGTGCTATTGGCTAAGTGCTATTTCTGCATGTTGAAGTCATCAAAGGCTTTAACTAAGGCTTTTAAGCTATATCTGTTGAAGTTCTCCCCATGGGATTCACTCTAGGCCCTTTATACTCTGGTCTGAATCTACCTTTATAGCCTTATTACCTCTTTTCTTGGCAGTGTAAACCATTTACTGTTCTCCATATAATTCCCACCTTTTCCTGCTGTACCCCTCCCTTACCCTGCACACTTGAGAAGCCCTTCTGGCCATATCTGTCTGCTAAAAGTATATCCCTCTATACTAGTTGAATAGTGTTCTCTCAAAATTCACATCCACCTGGAGCCTCAGAATGTGACCTTATTTGGAAATAAGTTCTTTGCAGATATAATTAGTTAAGATTAGGTGTCCTTACAAGAAGTCATTGACAACACAGTGTCAAAGACACATGGAGGAGAATGCCATGTGAAGACAGAGGCAGAGATTGGGGTTCTGTAGCTACAAGCCAAGGCACACCAAGGATTGCTGGCAACCATCAGAAGCTAGAAACAGGCAAGGAAAGATACATCCCTGGAGCCTTCAGAGGGAGGATGGCCCTGCTAACACCTTGAATTTGGACTTCTACCCTCTAGAATTGTGCAAGAATAAATTTCTGTTGTTTTAAATGATCCAGTTTGTGGCAATTAACAAATAACAGTGGCAGCCCTAGGAAACTAATGCACCATTTTTCAAGGTCCAGCTCAAATATGATTTCTTCCCAGTTCTCCTCAACTAGATGTCAGTTTCTCAATTTTCTTGATCTCTGTGGCACTGTTACTGTAGAAAGATCATGAACTTTGGTGCCAGAGACATTTTGACTCTAATCTGGCCAGCTACAGACTGGATTTTATCATCTACACAATGGGAATAATAACAACTACTTAATAGGGCTGTTGTATCAATATATAGGGTCCAGCAGAAGTAATGCCTGCTTGAGTGTGGTTGATAGGGTAATAATATAGGTGTAATAATTTATAGTTTTAATGTGAACATTTTGCCTAAAATGTCATATGGTGTGCTTGAGTGTGATATTATTATGTTACAGAATTACATGCTTATGATTTTGCTATAAAAGATTTTGTAATAAAAAGGGGGAGTTATTTGTGCTACACCCTGTTTATGACTCTCCCTTCCCCTATAAATTGAGCCAGTCATTCTGCCCCATATTGCCTTAATTTGCATTGAGATCACTTGTTCTGCTATTACTAGTTCAGGTCCTGGAGAGAGCATGGATAGGTCTGCAATCAACTTGGTATACTCTAAGAGAGAAAGCAGTACCTACCAATGGTAGAGAGAAGCAATGTTCAAGGAGTCGAACTTTACAAAATGAGGGTATCACGTGTCCAGTTTTCTATTGTGGGAGTTCTATCAATAAGTTTCTAAATTGAGTTATAAGGGAAATGGGAAATATCTGCTTTTAGCCCCTGAATTCCACAGTTATAAAACTTGGGATGGATTTTCTCTCAATGGCTAGGTATGCGACAGGAATTTTGGAGATGTTAGAGCCCTCTGTTGTATGCACAGCTCTTGTACGTGTCCCTGGAATATCCTTGCACTTGGCCACATGTTATGATAAGGCCAAAAGCCCACCCCCTGGCATTCTGGTCTTTCTTTCTCTGGGATACCTTCTCAAAGTCCTCATGATCATTTGAAAATTCCTGTTGTTTATTTTTTCCCTCCTGGAGCCTTCACTGCCAGGCCACAAATTGATGGCTCAGTGTGTACCCCCTGTCCTGAGTTCTTTTTGGCTGTCTGGACCCTCAGTCCCCACCCTCACCAGTCTCTTTTTAATGGTCAGTAGTAACATCATCCCATTACTTTAGTTCATTGTCTCCTTTTCCAGGTATACCATCAGAATTATTTGAGAGCCTTTTTGTTAAATCACTCTGGAGTGTTTCTAGGCATTCACTTGTGCTCTGGTTAGTATGACAGACTTAATAAATACAACATGCCTGCCCCCTCTGTCTAGATAAACCATTGTATTCATTTACTAGATCTGTCATAACAAAATGCCACAGACAAGGTGACTTCAACAACAGACACTTATTTCCTCACAGTTCTGGGAGCAAGAAGTTCAAGATCAAAACATCAAGAGGGCTGGTTTCATTCTGAGGCCTTATTTTCCTTAGCTTTCAGATGGCTGTTTCCTCCCTATGTCTTCATGTGATCTTCTGTCTGTGTGAGTGTATATCTGTGTCCAGAGCTCTTCTTCTTATAAGGACACCAATCCTTTGTATTAGAGCCTCACCCTTATGACCTCACTTTCTCTGAGTTACCACTCTAAAGGCTTTATTTCCAGATACAGTCACATTCTGAGGTACTTGGGGTTAGGACTTCAATATATGAATTTTGGGCACACAGAGGCCAGCTCTTAACAGCCCTGTAGTTGCTATATGATCAGGATCAAACAGCTTTGAGGTCACTTTGTGATGAATTTATTGTTTAGCCTTGGTTCCCCAAATACAAAATCTTTTAAGGGTTGAGATTTTAAGCCCATAGTTTATAGCGAGAAATTATTCAAGCACAATTCACAGGTCTTTTTTATCAGGAGAAGCAAATGAGTCAAAGTTAACACTTGTTGAACACCTACCATGTGCCAAGCACTATAATGGGATTTTATATTTATTTCTCACAGTCTCTCAGCAAAATAGATATTTATACCCTCATTTTTCAGATGTGAAAATTAAAACTGAGAGAGGCTAAAGAAGTTTGCTCAAGGACACAAAACTAGTAAGTACTAGAGTTGAGATTTGAATATAAATCTGTCTGATTGTAAACCCATGCCCTTTTCACAGGCATCTCTTATCTGGAATTGAAAAACAAATTTAAAAAAAAAATTCAAGCTGTTGCATTAAAATGGAAGAGAAATACCTTTATACCTTTGTAAAAGAGTTTGCAAATGTTCACAATCATCATTTATTCATATTTCCATTTATCATATACCCATATATTCTTTCTAGGATTGCTTCATTTGCTGCTTCTGTTTAAAGCTTGCCATGCAAATTGCACAATGAAGAATTAGGAAAGGATGACATCAAAGTGGTTAATTATCAATTGAAAAAAGAATTGGGGGCGATGGTACAAGAGAGTCTTTTGAACCATGCTGGTGTAATGAAGTGATTCAGATTTTTCCTAGGGCATCTGCAATCAAGCTTCAGTTTGCTTTGTCACAAAACATTGGCTTGCAGTACCAAAAATGGTCTGTTTGTATGCATTGTTCTCATGCAGTTTTGTTCCCACACTCTGAAAGTAGTTAGAGATTTTACAGGGAAGTCAGGAGCATCCAGTTCTCTGTATATTGTCTATGATTGGGACATATTTTGTGCTACTATTTCTACCAGTGAATAGTTCAGCTCCTAATGAATTCTTTGCAGAGGAATCAGTGTTCAAATGGCAGAAAAAAATACATTTCAAAGGATTGGAAGACTAGTTGAAAATGATAATGGCAATAATAGCAATGCTTTCTACTGTTGAGAATTCTTTACAGTTTACATGGACCTTCTATCTTTCATTTGATTTTCACAAAAACATATGGAAGTGATCAGTCAAGGACTGTTATGTCTATTGATACTTTCCAGATGTGGAAGCTGATATTCAAAGAGGTTAAGTGGAGGAAGAGCAAACTCCTAAGTCTTTTTTTTTAATTCTTTATTTTATTGATTATGCAACTACAGTTGGCCCATTTTCCCCCCTCACTCCCCACCACCCTGCTCATCCCCTCCCACCCTCATTCCCCCCTTTAGTTCATGTCCATGTGTCGTAAGTTCTCTAGTGTCTACATGTCCCATACTATTCCTACCCTCCCCCTGTCTATTTTCTCCCTACTGTCTATGCTACTTATTCTCTATATCTTTTCCCCCTTCCTTCCTCCTCCTACTTCCCTGTTGCTAACCCTCCATTTGATGACTTTTTTTTTTTACTGTTCATATTTTTAATCTTCTTTTTCTTAG